>NGKJ01000006.1:510089-526777 GCA_002162495.1 Myriosclerotinia curreyana
GGGGTGAAGAGTAGGCTGGGGGTGCGGGGGTTGCAGGGGACGAGTTGGTGTCTCCAGGAGGTGGTGCGAAGCTGTTAGGGCTGTTGGTTGTAGGTGGGGGTGCGAAGGATGGGGTTTGAGGGGGGAATTGTTGGGAGAAGGGGGAGCGGAGTGCGGTTGTAGATGGGATAGAACTGGGGAAGTAATGGGAGTTTGGAGGGGTATTGCTATGCTGTGGTGGGGTTGCTGCCGAGAAATTTCCTTGTCCGGGAGTCTGCTGTGGTGGAGACATCATAGGGAAAGTTTGCTGTCTTTGAAATTGTGGTGGTGGGGCTGGTGCGAAAAAGCCTGGATTTTGTTGAAATTGAGTGGGTGGAGAGAATTGTCCTTGATCTGAAGTTGCAGCGTGAACAAGTGGATTTCCAGCTCCGTCTTCTGGTGGAGGCGTCTTTTCTCGATGCTGGATAACTTCAGGAGCTGCAGGTGCAGCTGGATTGTATGCCATTGGCGCAAAAGTAGTGGGGGCTTGTGATTGTTGACTTGAGGAACTTGGTGGCCCAGGGAATGAGACGTTTATAGCAGCTGGAGGAGAAGTTCGAGATATCTTGGCTCTACCATGTTGGTATGAGGGGTCCGAGATAGCAGCATTCTCCAACTGTTGAACCACTGGACTCATATCGTCTGCATGAGATGGTGGTGATATCGGCTCATCCTCAATTGTAATCTGATGTTGAGGTAAGACTCTCCGCACTCCATTCACAAAACTGAGAGCATCTTCTTTATTCCAAAAGTACAAGTCAATAGTGTGAAGTCTGTACATATATTTGGTCTCATTCCGAGGATCAAAAGTTGGTAAATGCCATTCTTGAGCACCAATAGGGCTGTTTCTTTGCTGTACATTTGGTCCATCCACGGTCAAAGAGACGAGTGTGGTGTGTTTATAAGAGTATTTCATATGGGCGGAATCGAGATCTGTCAAGGGTAATGTTAGCGGATGCGATCTTCGCGTTCATTTTGTGTATACATTACTTACGGCCAGTGAAAGCATCTTGATCCGGCGTACCAGCATTATTAGCTATTTCAAGTCGAGCTCTTCTCTGTCCTGCATTCTCGAAAAGATAGACATAGGAACCTTTATCAAATCTGTGATGAGGAGGTTTGGCCGTTGGTGGTCCGTAATAATAATGTATGTCTGCGAACCTAAAACATATTAGACCAAAGAGCCATAGACAGATTCAGGAGCTTTCACTTACAAAGTAGCTGCAAGATCCTCCCCTGGTCGTGCTGCCATTATCATCGACCTGCGATTACTGATAGATAAACAGATACTTAAAAAAGTGAAGCTGGACGCTTTTTCGCTCAACGAAAAGAAACACGGAGAGAAGAGAAATGAGAATATACTTATTGAGAGAGAAATAAATAAAAAGAAACTTAAGACTTACAATACCTACTGTATTTCATTTGGAATTGCCTGCATGTGAGTGCTCTTCGGCGGCAAGCTGCATGAAGAACAGGACCAATGAGGGGGCTGAATTGATGTGATGGAAAAGTTATGGCCTTAAAACCTTATCGCGATTAGATAAGGCAGAGATAAATTATTTTGGTTTTTGGGTTTATTGAAATAATTCAAGACGGATAGCCTCAAGTTATTATATGAGATTCTTTCGAAGCTACAAGTACTGAAACTGCGAATGTGAGGCCCCTTAAAATCTGTAGGTGGTGATTCTAATCGCATTCCCGAGAAAAAGAAGCTAACATTCCCCTCAGCATCTCATCCACATCTCCACCTTGAAGAAGATATCCCTGGTAGATAGATTTCACCAATTGTGCCCGCGCGGGCTTGCGACTTTGTCTTAGAGACTCCCAGTCCTTATCATGTCTCTTGTAACCCTCTCTCACGTATCTTCGCATCTCCAAAATGCCTCGAAAGCCCGACTTGGACTTACATCTGTCCCCTCCTCAAACATGATCCTCAAACTCATGCTTGGTCTCCAATCCTCTGGATTCCTATCATCCGTCACCCGCGGTGGCCTCACTCCTCCTCCTATGGACGAACTATCTACATATGTTCCAGAACCGGTTACACAACGAAATATCTCGACAAGGAGGTTATGGCTGGGATTAAAGTACTGGAATAACGAGCCGGTGTTGAGTCGGATGACGATGCTCAGTAAACCTACGAAGAGAATTTGGATGGATGTAGAGGGACTTTCAAAGATTGTTAGAGGCAAAGATGCGAACTTTGTGCAGGGGTTGAGGAATCCGGGGGAGTGTATCTATATCACTACATCGAGTGGAATCATGGAGGCAAGGGAATGTGTGGAAAGGAGAGTGGGTGGTATGCTTTTATGCAGAGTCGTGTAGGTGGTGAGATCAGGAAATTTGTAAAACTACTGGGGGCCATCATTGTGGGAGTTCAACAAGTGTATAAAAGAAAAGCTTGTTTTGCCCAAAGTGGTAGGTCAATTACGGCTTGGGAAACAAAACGCCAAATATCGATTCCAGAATCCATGAGGGATAAATTATTGTGTGGGCCCAAAAACACATGCCTCCTTAAAATATGACAACGTCTGAGAACGCATGAATATTTTTAGCGGTTTCTCACCCCTCATTGAAGTAGTATCCAGATGTGCCCAAAAAGCGCTTGCAAGTGGCAACCGAGGTTCCTGTACTTAAGCAGTCCATTGGAATACTATTCTGCACCGCTAGTACCTCTCTATTGTCCAATTTCTCCTCTGCTCGTCGTTCATAGGCATCAAAATCTCCAACTCTCCCCGTTTCATCGCGATATACGTGACCACAACTGCCTCACCAAGTATCTTGTACATGTCTTGGTCCATTTTGAGAGCGGCAAGTGCCTCTTCCAGGGTGCATGGCAGCATTTCTTTGACATTGTAATCATCTCTGTCTGCCTGGCTAAACTTAGCAGGACTCATGTCGCAATCAAGCCATGTCATCTTGTCTTCTGCAATCACACCTTCTACGCCAGCACCAATCATAGCAGCTAAGGCTAAATATATATTGGCAAGGCCGTCCAGACATCTGACTTCCCAGTGCGATCCATCGATCTTTCGTAGCGGCGTTTCTCGATTTTGCGTACCCCAAGTCACCCATGTACTGCCAGCCCAACCACCAGCTGCAGACATACGGTCGTAGCTGGCAGGATTACTATAAGTAAAAGCCGTAATTGATCGAAGATGTTTCAATATTCCAGCATAGAAATGAGTATACGTTTCTTCCCTCTCGCCTTCTGGGTTAGGTATGGAAAGGTGAACATGTGCTCCAGTGCCGATTTTGTCTGGAAAAGGTTTGGGGTGCAATGTGGCGCGCCATCCATGGTTTCGAGCAACTGTAGTGATGATCTCACGGGCTTGTAACAGCACGTCTGCAGCTTCGAGGGGTGCACATGCAGGTAGGACAAACTCGAATTGTCCAGTAGCTGACTCTGGATGCCATTGTTCGATATCAATACCAGCATCGGAAAGTGTATCCACTATCTCACCCATGGCATCTATGATAGCATGGGTGAGAACATTACTTGATCCCCAACAATGAGATTCCGTGCCCGGAAGAGAAGTAAAACTCAGTGTGTTGTCATCACTAAGTGTGCCTTTCATGAACACAATTTCAATTTCAAATCCAACGAGGAATTCAAGACCGTGATTTTTTGCTTTATTCACTATGCTTCGAAGAGTGGTTCTGGGACATACATCTAGTGACGAATTGTCCGACTTCCGAAGTTCTGCTTGGGCTGAAGCATATCCAGAACAAGGTCCGGGTCGTATTGTAGAGGGAACCGCATGTAGAAGCCTACATACGCCTCTAGGAGAAACTGAATCTATACGATGATCATTTGGCGTGAGAGATAAGCTACTGTTAGTGATTCCAATCGAAACATCAACCTTTTCGTCGTAAAGGAGATTACGGACACGTTTCATCGGTAAAATTCGTAGGCGATTAATGGAGCAGTAATCGATGTATTGTACACGCAGAAATTTAATTTCCGGGTGTTTTGCCATGAATGATTCAAAGATCTCAAGGTCTGATGGATGTTTCGAATCATCTGCACCATTGAATATCTTGGTCCCATTACTTGTATTGGCTCCATTGATGCTAATGATGCCATGGTTTTCGTCAGTGCCGTTAGTTTTGTTCGTTCCATTAATTCCATCGAATTTTCTAATCCCGTTCACACCATTAACAGGCTGTTCAATGGTGTGTGTTTGAATTCGCATCAAACTCAATCTGAGGTCGTATATCTCGTTAGACGTGTTGAAAAAAATATCTTCAACAATCTTAATTGCTTGCGCGACTGACAATGCCTTTCTGTCGACATATTCCGTGAGCACCTGGAGAATGTCAGTCTCATTTGACTTATTTCTTTCTGGACGGCAGTGGGAAATCATACCTTTTCAAAAACTTCACGGGATTGTAATTTCGCAAGTAGATATGTTTCTGGAAACCAATGCCCACCTGTACTCCACACGATCTTTTCTGTAGGGCAAAGCTCAAAGAGATCTCGAATAATACCCTCTTGGCCATCTTGACTTACACAAGGAAACACCTTACCAATATCAACGTAGACATTCGAGTATACGGTAGCTAGATTTCCAGTCTCCTTTGTCCATGGGTAACCCGCATGAAGCAGAACGATCGGAACGTCTGGATACTCTCGAATGAAGTCTTGTAGATGGGATGGCGAAGAGCGAGTGAGAATTATGCCGTTATCCCCAAAGTCAGTGTGGAACTGAATAGGCTTCTTGTGAGCTGTTTTGGAGCTTTGGATGATTCCAGCTGTCATGTGAACAGTCCAGAAATTCAGAATTTGACTATCGGACCTATTGAAGCAAGTATAACCTTCGGCCTTCTGTTCCCAAATACATCGCAACAAGAACATTTTCGCCTCCTCATCTAAAGGACAGCACCGAGGTATATCAAGCCCTGTTCTACAACAGATGATTGATTTAAAACCGACAACATCGGGGTCGGAGAGAGCATCACTGATGGCTTTCTGGAGCCCTTCGAGCACTGAGGCAAAGAATCTGTCGTGAGAAATAGCAAATATATCGAGATTCCGGTCCACTATTTCTGCTGCAAGTGTTTCGATTCTTACTATCCTCTTGCACTCGCCTGTGGCAGCCAGCATCAGTAAAGTGGTAATCGGACAGACATGGACCGTGTCGAGGTAGCACAACTTTTATACAAGTGCGGGGAACCTGAAGATACTTACTGCTTGTCAATTTATCGTGCCAACAAAAGTCAAAGGTGTCATTGTCCGTATTCAGGCCATCATCGAGAAGAATCGTTTCAATTCCTTCAAGGCATCGTTTTGCCCAAGCATCGCCTCGCTTCTCATTTTCTTTTGCAATGGCTTTCGTAACATCACTCCATGTTTTTGGACAGCCGAGAGTATCAGCAAGCTGATTTATAGCTCGAATGTGTGCCAGTGATGATGGAGTAGCTCTTAGAGCATCTCCATTTGCCTCGGTAGTAATGCCTAGTAGGGGATATCTTGTCTTAGCCGAAGGAACAAGTAATGGATGAGCATGATTGTCAATTAGAGGAGTTGTATTAATGGCACGGATAAGTCGCTCCATGGTCAGTGCAAGAAGATTTGTATTTTAATCGATGAATATTGAATTCTCCCAAAACTCTGCAGTGATTTGGGAGCTTTTAACCTTATAGAGGAGAAGAATCAAAGGACATTTGCCCCTCATTGTGTGAAGTCATGGCGTGAAGTTCAGCGGCGCCTCAAGTATTGAATGCCTATTTGGATGCGGTGCAAGCCAACATATGCTCAATTGATACACTTGCATAGCTCCAATAAAATAAAACTGACGAAAAATGCATTGGCGTATCTCGATTGTACTACGTATGCTATGCAACAAAAGAATCGGGAGTAGACTCAGTAGAGAAGTCTTAGGTAAAGTTTGGAAGATAGGAAGGATAGTTCAAATATGGGAATAGCTTCAATTTGTTCAATTGAAATCACGGCATGCTTTCAGGGGTCATTAATTGTGTAATTATAGGCTTGAGGTCCATCACAAACGGCCTAGGCTCCGTTGCCGGTGGTCTATCACGTGTTATTTTTCATTAATACCTAAGGCATGAACGAATGCAGACGTCCAAGAGATTCACCGGTCGGACGCATGTAACTCACCCACCTGAACCATCTGTTTTTATTGTTTTTACTCCAAATTCCTGCAACTTGATTATCATTTCCACAAGAACATGGATAGATTCTGTTCAGCTCACTCCGGGATGTAAAATCTTTCCAAACCGGCGATTTGCCAAATGTGTGGCTGCCCGGGTTATCAATATCTCCTTAAGCTTCAAGTTTCCCGCCCTTTCAAGCGTCCGAGCAAAAGAAATGCTCAAAGTGGCCAGACCTATATCTCTCACAAGGCCGTTTAGTACAGTGAAGCATGGCGTACAAGAACTTGTTCTACGTACCGGATGTCATCAAGTTACACCCATGGGGCTTGGTGTGTTTGGGATAAGCAAAGTGAGCAGAGTGGCTTTTTCCCAATTCTTCACAGAACATGAGTGTCATCTTTGGTGACCAAACACACTCCTTATTGATGCTATTTGGCAACTTGGCAGTATAACGAGATTCGCATGCGCCACAAGTGCACTACTAAAAAAACAATTGGATTTGTATTCGTTTCCTGCTCCTCGAATTGAATTCTACGAGAATGATTTGTTCCTGAGACGATCGTCGATTGGCATGATGTTCAAGTCATTTAAAGATTCTCTGATTACTCGATAGTATGGTCTTGCATACATGATATTGTCTCGAATACATGATAGTGAAAATGACAGAGCGCCGAGTCGGGTTGGGCGTCGGGATGGCGTCGGGATGGCTCCGGCTACCCTGACTACGATTGTGCAGCAGTAGCAGATATAGAGACAACATCTCCGCGATCATACTCAATGCCCATCTCATTACTACCGAGTACTACAAAATCTGGGAACTACACTTATCTCCGCAATTATATTGAATGTACCATTGCTGTTGCGAAGATTTCGATTTAGTTTAAGATGGCACGCCAGCTTATACCAGCGACTACGAATCTCTCGGGAAGTCTGGACATCATTCGGGATGATCAGAAGAATGCAGATGGACCATCGCGGATTGAAAGGGTGTTTCCCATACGTATTGAAACAGAGTCAAGTATAGACAGATCATTTTTAAGGACTTGGCCAGCGCTGTTAACTAACGATGCAAATAAGCTCTTGACCCAAAGTCTAATGATTCTATTCTTACGAAAGATCAGATAGTATCTGATATCACGGCTTCTAAAACGGTACCTATCGGCGTATCTCTGAGTGAAGATACCATGGATACAAAGGCCCCCAAAGTCTTTTTTGAAGAATCTTGGAGGCCATCGTCACCATCCGAACGCACTTTCATTACAAGTTCGATTCATCGTTTACTTTCTGATAATCAATCTACTACCAACCATGACATTGATAAGAAGGTCCTTCGTTGCGAGGATGAACCTATTCAAATCCCGGGGGCTATTCAAAGCTTTGGAGCTTTGATAGCCCTCGAAGAGATAGAAGATGGGCAGTTCGCGGTCCGAATTGCAAGTGAAAACTCTCAGAGAATCATTGGTCTTGGGCCTGAAGATCTGTTTGGGCTCTCTTGTTTCACCCAGCTACTCAGCCCAATGTATAAATCAGACTTCAAAGCCCGAATTGAATCCAGAAAACTTTGGCACCAAAAAGAAAATCTTAAGGCATATCCAGATATCTTCACAATGATACTTGAATCGATTCCCGATGTTCCTATGTATTGCGCTTTACATTTTCGTGAGGATGTGGGCTTATTCATATGCGAGTTCGAGGCAAAGAATGACCTACTAACTGATGTCCCTCCGGAAAACTCAAGCTTGCCTGGAGAATCTGTCAATGTTATTGACAATCAAGCCACAGAGGAGGAGCGAATCATATCAACTACGAAGTATAGTGAGCCGTTTCGGACAATACAGAGGACAAAGAACAAACTCGGTGAAATGGAGATGTTTCATCTCGGCTGTGAGGTTCAGGAGCAGCTTAATTCAGCCACCTCAGTAGCATCTCTACTTGACATTGTCGTTGGTCTCGTTTTTGATCTGACCGGATTCCACAGGGTCATGGCTTACCAGTTTGACGAAAAGGATGAAGGCTTGGTACGAGCAGAATATATTGACGAGAGAGCATCGTTAGATCTCTATCGCGGACTCAAGTTTCCGAATACTGACATTCCAATCCAAGCTCGGAAGCTCTATAAGCTCAATAAGATACGACTCCTCTATGATCGAAAGGAAAAGACAGCCAGACTCATGTCGTCAACCAAAAAACATAATCCCAAAAATCTCAACCTTTCATCGGCGTATCTGAGGGCCATGTCACCCGTTCACATTAAGTATCTGGCAAACATGGGTGTGCGGGCATCATTTTCCATCTCCTTGATTGTCGAGGGACGATTATGGGGCTTGATCTCTTGCCATGATTATGGTCTGGGGGGGAAAAGGGTCTCATTTCCCATGAGAGAGCTCTGTCGAAGTCTAGGTGATTGTACAAGCAACAACATTGAAAAACTACTCTACCTCTCTCGGATACAAGCACGAAAACACCTAGGAAAAGCCCCTCCCAAAGTTTCACCATCACAATATGTTGCTGCTTCATCAAGAGATCTGTTGCAAATGTTTGAAGCAGACTTTGGGTTCCTAGCCATTAAAGACGAAGCAAGAACAATCGGACGCTTGTTTGCCTACAATGAATGTATTTCGTTACTTCAATATATCCGCAAGAAATCGCATACATCAGTTTTTCACACTCAAAACATTTCCGCAGATTGCACAGATATTATGATTCCTTCCCGCTTCGTTGTTATTTCTGGATTTCTTGTGATCCCACTAGCGTTGTCTGGATCAGACTTCTTGGTGTTTTTCCGTAAAGGACAGCTAAAAGAGGTCAAATGGGCTGGGAATCCAAATGAGAAAGTCTATAAGCCTGGTACACAATACCTTGAGCCAAGAGCGAGTTTCAAAAGATGGAGCGAGCACGTAGTAGGTACTAGTCGAGAATGGACGCGAGAACAAGGTCAGTTTGTCCTAGTTTTGATCGATTTATCCTAATCTGAGATCTCATAGTTGAGTCGGCAGGTGTTTTGAGCGCATTGTACGGAAGGTTCATTGAAGTCTGGCGACAAAAAGAGGCTATTGTACAACAAAATCGCATGACAAGACTTTTGATACGACAGGCCGGAGCTGAAGGTAGGTAACTACAGATGTGTAAAGCTTCGAGTGTCACTGATAGCCGCAAGTGCGAAATCCCTTAAACGCTATAATTGGTTATCTCGAAATAGCGCTTGAAGATGTTCTCGACGACAAAGCCCGTCTGCACTTAGAAAAGTCTCTGGGCGCATCAAGATCCCTTATCTTTGTTGTGAATGATCTTCTTAATTTGACAGAGGCAGAAGGAGAAGACCCCGAGATGTCCCATGATAATGTTATTTTATCAGAAATGATGAATGATGTTATCAAAGATTATGGCGATGAATGTCAAAAGAAGAGCTTACATATCAAATTTGACGAAAGCACGAATATTCCACCAATGGTAAAATGCGATGGTGTGCGCTTGAGACAAACAATTTCGAATTTACTATCAAACACTGTCAAACATTCGAATTCCGGTGATGTGGTTGTTGGGTTGAAGAATGTTGAATCTGATGAATATAAGACTCGAGTAGAGATGTTTTTCACAGACAATGGTTCTGGGTTCACTGAGTAAGTTTGTGATTTTGCTTCACACAACGAAGTCCAACGAGGGGACTTGAAATCATTTTAGGGTCTAGCACATCCGAACAATGACCCAACAAGCTTACTTTATGATGAGAAACTGATACTTTGCCTTTCTAGGCCTGAGCTTGACGGAATATTCCAAGACTTTGAGAAAGTTCTTGATGATGACCAAGATGTAGACGCATCGCCGTGCCTTGAAGCAGACAAGGCATCCATTGGCCTAGGCCTGGCCGTAGCAGCGAGGTTTGTTAGGCTTAACGATGGCAAAATAGTTATAAATACGGAGCCAGGACATGGAACCACAGTTACTGTATCCATACCATTCCGTAAGTCTGACGAAAGTCATTTGTTCCATTCAAGAACCCCACGTGAAGACCCCTCAAATCCACCAATCAGCTTTGAAGGACCCAAATCTATGTCCGGGACGACCTCCGAAAATGGTGAAAGATGCGATACTCCCGAAAGATTTCTTGCACTTCCTTCAATCCCACTCAAAGAACCCGTTTTCACAGCCACTGCGGAGTTGCTCGAGTTACCCGAATCAGCTCCAAGCACCTCAACTCCAAGTACTTCAGCTTCTCATCCATCACTTTCTGCCAAATCCGTGACCACCAATCCCGATTACCAACTTCAATATCCTTTCCCTATCATGGACCTTCCCCCTCAACCGGAAATTCGCAACCTCAATGTCCTAGTTGCGGAAGATAATCCACTTAATAGTCGCCTCTTGGAAGAACGTTTGAGAAAAAGAGGTCATGTGGTCACTGTTAAGATTAATGGCCAGGCATGTGCAGATGCTGTGAAAGCTACTCCAGATGAATTTGATATCGTTTTGATGGATATTCAGGTACTTATGTTCTCAACCCTTCAATCATAGAGGCTATGTATAGATACACTGGAACTCAACTAAGAACTTTGCAGATGCCCATAGCCAATGGTTTTGAGTCCACATGCATGATCCGTTCCTTCGAGAAAGAGACCAACCCACTAGTCTCCAAGCGTGCGAACGTTTATGGTCGTCTACCAATAATAGCCGTTTCCGCTAGTTTAGAGGAATCAAAAAAGGAGGAATATATAGAATGTGGATTTGATGGATGGATTCTCAAGCCCATAGATTTTAAGAAGTTGGAGGAGATCTTGGCGAGCGTAGAGGATGATGGGAAGAGGGAGAAGCTGTTGTATGGGAATGAGAATGTGGTGTGGGGAAAGGGGGGCTGGCTTAAACTGAGAGGGGCTTGAGTATCCTTGAGGGGTTAAGTAGAGGAATTATGTGAGGTTTTGGGAATAAGTCTTGGAAAACAAAAGGATTCGATGTTTTTGGCCAAGCCAAAAAATTATACGCGCACAGTGATGACTTGGTAAATTCAAATGGTGTACGGACTAGGATACCTTCTTTTGTTTTCCTTTCTAATGCGTTTCCTTGATATTTCGGGTAACAACTTGAATATAGAATCCGTTGGTATATCAATAAATATAATTGATCTTAACCTTCAACGCCGATGGCCCGAATACGACTGTTTGGTTGTGAAGTCTGGTCCATAGCCGTAATGCACACCTATATCTGCATAGCTACGGAGGCTTTACTAGACTTTTACATATATCAACAAAGCTGCCGACGCAAAGAAAGACAATTTTAGTAGCTTCTAATTATGAAGCGTGCGTGACAACCAAGGGCAGAGATCTCTTTGACTGGCCGGAAATTAACGTATGAAAGACCTAAATTGATCTTTTCCTTACTTCATACATGAACAATGTAAGCTAGGAAAACATAAACGAAAGAAAAATGAACAAAAAGCGTTTATTCTCAACAAGGACTTTCTTTCCCCTTTGTTTTCGCTTGTCATTGAGTGCTATTAATAACATCATCAACGCTCACAATCGACTCATAGCGAGCTCACACCTAAACGCCCTATTTATTTTCCTTGTATCCCACATAAGGAAAATGGAAGCTAGAAATAGACAAATAAAGAAAAAGTATATAATCGGTCTTCATTCCTAATAAAGAATTCTTCCTTTGTTTTCAAATTTTCCTCAATTCTATTTAAGATGTCATTTAACGCCCAGATCATTTTCAAGATAATTCTAAGTTTGAGTATATATCGAAGCATCTCATTTACTACTAAACATCATTCTTACAATCATTAATACATGATCAAAGTACTACAATTGCACAATCATACAATCGTACAATCATACAATCATACAACCATAAAACCATATACAAACACCAATTTCAACACACAACCAAACCCCCAAACACCCCCATAAAATCACCACCCACAAAACAAAAATGCACCAATTCTTTTTCTCCTTTTTCTTCACCATCCTCCTCCTCCACTACTTCCCCGCCATCTTCCCCGTCCTCACTCTCACCCTCACCTGTATAATCCTCATATCCCAAATCTCCATCATTGCCGCTGTAAAACCGTTGTTGGAGCGCTTTCCAGGGAACATGAGGGATAGGTATGGAAATCCGCATTATTCGCATTATGGAAATGGACGTTATGGATATGAGAGGGAATTGAGGGGGTGGGCGAGAGGGGATAGGATGATGGGGATGTGAGGTTTAGGGGTAGGTGATGGAGATAGGTGATGGATAGCCCGGGGATGACGAGTTTGGAATTGGGGTGTGAGGGAGAACTATGAATGAGGGAGATCTTGAGCTGGACAATGTATGGATGGATGGAATGTACCTAGGCAGGGTCTGGCAGGGAGATAGGATGTTGATGATTATCATGATGGAATTATAGAACGAGACACTCGCAGTAGGTGGTTTTGCTTTTATTTTAATATGCAATCAATAATATGTAATAAAATAACATTCCAAAAACATTTCAAGTGCAATACAACATACAAACCCTTATGCAATTGTGAATTATACCCACGAATCGAAAATGAACTAATCTAACAAATGAGAAAGAGAAGAGAATGGGGGGTAGTCATAAAAAGGTACGAGAGAGATTACAAGAAAGAGAGTCACACGTTCAAGAAAAGATTAAAGGTGGAATATGATTGACTGGCAAAGTAGCTCAGTACTTCGTGGCGAGTTTACAGATCAGTTCACGTCGCTATTCCTTCTAAATAATTAACATCGAGAATGACTTGTCGTGTATACCTTTCAAATATGTCCATTGCTAAAGTTCTACCAGGTAAATTTAGCCACAGTACTTGGTATGAGTTAATATCCCAATTATGAATCGATAATAATAAATATCAAAATATTCCAAACAATACAAACATATGTCAATCCTACGAGAAAAACAAAATATACCACCATCTTTGAGATGATCAAGAAAGCACCAAGCCTAAACCGTGGGTAGCCCTCAATAATACTTACAACTCCAATGTACCAAGATGACATTCCTACGCAACAGTGTACTCTCATCCCTATCCTTTCCTAAACTAAAGATGGCAGAATAATCACCCAAATTGGAGCAGTTATCAAAAGCTGATGATATCCGTTGCAACACCTTCCGAGGATAGGAGTTCGTGATTCCTATATTCTTTTCTTGACGGAGAGATCCGAATCTCTCGTTCTGATCTTCAGAGTCTGCAGCCTTGATATTGTTATGGTCTGTAGAAAATAAATTGCCATTTGTTGAAATTAAGTGAAACATACCAGTACTCAGCCATACTCAACTGGATTTGAAAGGAGAATTATAAATTCAAAAGGCGCAGAAATAATAGCGAACATGCCATAATAATCCATACACAATTGATCAAATGGAATGCATTATGTTTTCTATTCTGGAGGTACTCATTAGCTTTTCTGCTCGATTTATCCAGGGCATCAACAGAAGCATTTGGCCCAAACTAATGGTTCAAGTCCTTCTCGAAAATGCCTCTTGGGACATTCCCTCGAGTTAACTCCAATCCCAAACGTTTCCCGAAGCTGTATGAGTCCAAGATTCCTGCTTGCTAATAAGTACATTGGAAAATAACGACGTTCCATCGTTCAAACAGTATTTCGGGTCCAACCTTCATACTGTACATAAAATATTCTGAATAGGCGATACTCCATCACTTTGCCCATCCTTCTGCTCTGTATATTCGTGCTAGCAAATATTGGAAAGCGGGATGGTTTCTGCGGATACCGTATAGCTTGGTCTTCGTAGGGTCCCGTATTTAAAACACTAAATCTACCCTATCGTCTTGGAGTCTAGATTCTTTCAATTCATCAAGAGCAAGAAAGGACCTGCTTTTGAGAGATATCAGGTTCCCTATTTCTGATGAGTCTGGTTCTGTTCAAAAGATCAAGGCGGTGTAGATGGTTTTTGAGGAGGCGTATGTACCAATAAAGGCATATCTGTAGCTTCAGAGGAAACTACAATAACAGGTGAGATCTGGCTCCCGGATCGGGACGTGTCGTATCTTGTAAGATTATGATGAACCTTCGAAGGAACCTCAAGGGTATCGCGTCGGAGTCGAGGTCGAGGTCGATCACCATTTATAGGAGGAGAAGAGAGTTGTGACGTAGGCGACACAGGTGATGCTAATTCGGTAGTCCATGTGCTACCCTCAATTTCAAGTCCTGAGATAATACTGCCGTTGATGCTAGGTGCTCGAGAAGGTCGAAGGATGGGCGTAGCATTTCCATCGGCGTCGCGGGGTTGGTTGTACGCTTCCCTAATATGTGGTAGGTTTGCATTTCGTAGATCTTCTCCAGGAATTTCTGGAAAGTCAACTGCTTTTCCGTGCTTAAATTCGGAATCATCTAAACGAAATTCTGCTGCAGTACCGATATAATTCCCAATTCCGATCAAAGCATTTGCCACTTTCCGTCTATTTCCTACGTCTGATAACTTAGCTAGTCCAAGTGAAGGTCGATCACTCTGAGTTTGCTCTAGTTCGTGATGTTCCATCTCGTGAGAAGTTCTTATGCTGCTGTTCGAAAGACTTTGACGCACCAGTTCGGTTCCACCTGGAGGGGAACATGGAGAGGCTTCTGGAACTATTGAAAACCCAACTTCCCGCTTTGATAAGCCGTGATCTTTTGAAGTTTGTGGATTTACCACCTCACCATTGGCTTCCATATTTACGGCCAAGAGACGGTATAAGGACCCGAATACAGCAAGTCCAGTTCCAACAATGGGTGCCCATTGGCCTAAAAAGTAACAAGTAAGGTTAGTAACGAATTATCATCATAATAAAAGTAGATACATACCGACAGATGCAATGGGTTCAGTTTGATATGCGACTTGGTGACTGAAGAAATTCCTCTCACCAAGGATGAGAATAGCTAACACCGCGCCTACGAACACTGGAACTTCTATGGCGCTCAGGAAGAACCTGATCAAGCTGTTGATTTCTTTCATTTGCCCAACAGTGGCATTGTTAGTGCCCTCAATCGGTGTGTCAATTGGCTCTTCTTTGCGACCGAAACGATTATTCCAATTTGTCTCACGAATCTTATTCCACATAGATACAAGTGAAAGTATAGCTGGAATGCAGCATGCGGCTGAAAGAAGCGTGGCTGTGTCAAAAGTAAGTTTGTCTGGCGCGGGAATAACGTAGATATTATTGGCCGACCCGCCTCGCAGTGGAGAGGAAGGGCCAGATTCAACGTCGCAAGAAAGACCACACAAAGACTCATAGGTGAAGTTTCCTACAGTGTAGTACGCTGGATGGCCGTCACCATCGACGGTGCAAGGACTCGTGCTTATCCTGATGAACTCCACAGTTAAACTCAATAGACCTGGAAAACGGAGCATTAGCAGTGCCTCAATGACATCATTAAAGCCACTACTTACCCGCAAATATTAAGCCAGTCCACAAGAATATGGTATTTCGACCAGGGGTTTCGAAAAAGTATGTTTTAGACAACTTTACAGTTATCGGTGCAGCCAAAATGCCAATCGAACATAGCTGGAAAGCCCCGTAAATATCCATATCAACCGCACCTAAACCATGAGATGTTAAACAAACTGTAAAGTTACTTTTTATCACGAGTTACTCACCATCTACGTGCACGGCTGCGAGTACTATGCCATGAAGTGCAGCAACGGCGGGGAAGAGCAGTGCAGCTGCCAAACAAGCTTCTTTCAACCACTGCTGCTTTCGAAGAAAGACACATGCTGCTACCAGAACATAATATCTATATAGATGGGGAAAATGGAGGCGTTAGAAGTCAAACGATGATCTTGCAGTATTTGTGGAGTGGAGTGCAGCTTCAAATCCTGGGGAAAGTTTTTGAGGAATGGACAAACTTACAAAACCCGAGAGCCTGGTCCGTATTGACCTGACACTGGCCATGCGCATACGACTTGCAAGACATTGTTTGTAGCATTTGTGAGGGTATTGTTGTTGGCTATTGTATTATTCAACGCAGCCAAAGGGATCGCCGGCATGACCTTACGTCTGTTTGCGAAGAGGATGGATGCATTGACTTATTTCAAGTCAATGATGGTAGTATATATGTTTTGCATAAATGATCATGCATGAAGAAGCTTTCTTGTATGATATATGAGGATGAGATCAGAGCAGAGTTACAGAGCAGAGTTATTGTTCTTAAGCAAATGTGCTTATCGGCCTAAGGATGCATTCTATGTCTTGAGGGAATTGACCATGATATTCAAGTGAATTTGCGGCGTCATCTGTCATCCGTCATCAGTCATCCGTCATCCATTGTCAGAAATAGGATATTGACGCCTCTGTAGCCTCATCGTTCTTAAAAGTAAGGCGGGGTGGCTGAGACTGCTTCGTATTCAAGCTGAAATCTTACATGAAATCCATTCAATATATAATAGGTGGTAACATGTACCGTATAAATTGGTTAAGAAGATAATATTTATCTGAAGATAAGCTTGTTTATTAAGATAAGGTTCTATACTACAACAAAACTTTTTTTGTATATATAAGATAATAAAATAATTAAAAATATATAAGTTTATTTATTTTTATATTAATTTAAAAATAAAA
>NGKJ01000006.1:526847-541755 GCA_002162495.1 Myriosclerotinia curreyana
ATAATATTATTATTAAAATTATTAAAATTAATTAATTTTAATTTATATTATTTATTTAATATTTTGATAAATTTATAAAATAAAAATATATATAATAAATAAATAAGTAAAAAACTAAAAATATTTTTTATATATATTTTTATTTAAAATAAAAATTAAAATATATATTTCAAAGTTAAAAAATATTTTAAAAATATAAATTGTATTTTTAGAAAAATCAATTAATTAAAGTTAAAATATTTTTATAATATTTATAATCAATTTGGAATATAAGGTATTAATTGGTTAATAAGGTAAGGTTTTTCTTTATTAAAATCTAGACTTTTTTAATATAAGATATTATCTTACTAACCAATTTATACGGTATATATGTACGTAAATCCGGATCACCTGGGGTAATGACTAAGCGATTTGTAAGGGAAGTCTTAAAGCAACTGATTTCCAATTTATACAAGAGCTCTCGAAAGATATACCTAGTTATGTTAAATTAAACCCTAATTTTGTCCATTTAATGAATAATTATAACTATACAACTAATTTAACTACCTAATTAAACTCATAAATACGGAGTACAAGACATTAGTTCTTTTGTTCCTCTTTCTTATATAATCACGTGATTTTCTTACCGCTTATGAAACTCGTAACTCCATAACGGGTGTTTCTGTGGCGCATATCTCTTTACATATAAAGCCAATACAACATATCAGAGTTATCTCTCGTCATCAATCAATTTCTTCTCAAGAATCTCGATATTTTTACGATACTGGAAAACACCTGGAAAAAATCAGTCAGAAAATATTCACACTGGCAAAACCCCGTAAGGGTCGTCATCATCCTCGCCATTCAGGCAAACAAACGCGTGATAAACGTATCAGGTACCACAAAATGGGTCAGGAAGAGTCTCGTCCCCAGATCAATGTCAATGATCCTCCTCATACGCTTTCAGCCCGTTCTATTGAAGGAATTGCGAATTTTATCAAAAATGGCCAAGCAAAGAACATCGTTGTTATGACGGGAGCAGGCATTTCAACCAGCGCAGGCATACCAGATTTCCGTTCACCAGAAACCGGTATATACGCCAATCTTGCCGCGCTTGACCTCCCTTATGCAGAGGCTGTTTTCGATATTGATTTCTTCCGCGAAAATCCAGCTCCCTTTTACATTCTGGCGAAAGAACTCTACCCTGGCCAATTCTACCCTACAGTATCACATGCTTTCGTTGCCTTGCTTGAAAAGAGAGGATTACTGAGAATGCTCTTTACGCAAAATATCGATTGCTTGGAACGTCGAGCTGGTGTTTCTTCGGAGAAGGTCATTGAAGCCCATGGAAGCTTTGCGAGTCAAAGATGCATTGATTGCAAGACTGAATATCCCGACGATATGATGAAGAAAGCTGTGGAGGATGGAGACCCAGCGACTTGTTTGGTTCCACAATGTAATGGTTTAGTTAAACCAGATATTGTATTCTTTGGTGAACAGCTCCCAGAAGCTTTCCACGCTCATAGATATGTTCCCGCTACGGCCGATTTAGTCATTGTGATGGGTACCAGCTTAAGTGTTCAGCCATTTGCTTCACTACCATCCAGTGCCGCCGAAAACGTGCCAAGATTATTGTTCAATATGGTCTCTGTGGGCGATCTTGGAAGTAGATTGGATGATGTGGTCGTTTTGGGTGATTGCGATAGTGGCGTTAGGAGATTGGCCGATGCTTTGGGATGGAGAGATGAACTAGAGGAATTATGGGTTTCAGTTGGAGGGAATACGAAGCAAAAAGAAGCTGAAAAGGATGAGGAAGCAAGACTCAACATGTCAAGAGACGAACTCCTGGAGGCAGATATCAGAAAACTAACCAGTGAAGTTGATGAAGCACTAAAGCTTTCGGACAGCCATGCACACAGGGTGAACTCCATTCTTCAGAAAAACTCAATTATAAAGTCGACAGCCCCTTCTCCAGCTGCTGAAGCTATGCCTACGAGACCACCAGCAGAATTTGCTGCTGATAGGGTAAGAATTTCTTGTGTTATATCTCTCCTTTGTGATTTATGGGCTCTCCAATCAGTAGTACTAACTAAATATAGGACTCACTACTTGCAGATATAACGACTGGAAGACCACTTAAGAAAGTGACAACTACTGTTCGATCGGCGCCGATTGTAGACGAAAATTACGCACCAGCTAAGCCATCTCCTCTGAACCAATATTCCTCCACCGAGAAGCGCGATGAGAACCAGAATGTTGTTCTCGATACTACTATGCCTCAAAATATGCCAAGCTCTTACAACCTATCCACAAACTCTTGATCATGACCTCGACCCAAAGATTGGGGGCAAGACAACACAGGACCTAAACGTCAAAAGTCACCACATTGATTCACGACATCATGATGAGAACACACTGTCCTTATTGAAGAGATACAGTTAAGTTACATAGAGCTGCATATACAGTAAGGATTGGGTAGATACTTAGGGATAAGGTTATAGAAGATCTTATCAACCGATTCGGTATAAGCATGTACGAATGAATCACCTTTTCACGTCAAGTGGATGGTTATAGACAATATCCGAA
The DNA here is from genome assembly GCA_002162495.1 of Myriosclerotinia curreyana. Lineage (NCBI taxonomy): Eukaryota > Fungi > Ascomycota > Leotiomycetes > Helotiales > Sclerotiniaceae > Myriosclerotinia > Myriosclerotinia curreyana. Next base: position 529,413 of record NGKJ01000006.1, read on the forward strand.
TTCGTCACTCTCTCAGCAGATTTTCTTGATCCAAATTGTTCATCTCATCAATTTTTTAGGGTATGCTCTATCTGCCCCCTCGCTCCTTCCTTTCCATTGCCACATTGTGGGAAAAGTTCAAAATTTCTAGTTGAAGTATTGAAGTACAAAAGTACAATTTCACTTCAGAAATTTAAAGCCGTGAAAAATCAAAATAAGAAAGGTACTTTCGTGTTAGTCATTTCTCTCCACAATGTCTTACTTCATCGTCTTTGTTTTTATCCTACCGAATTCTTGACTTATTCTTATTCTATGCACCATCAAACAATTCATTATTATGCAATTTGAAAACTTCGCTGAAGATATGTAGAGTGAGAGGCTGCACTATGAGCTTTTAACATGACAGGCATCTCTGGAAAGGGTTTGGTAGAAATTCGAATGTTTCTGGTTTCAAGGTTAACCATCTAGGTATGATGATTACAATTCAATATTTCTTTTGGGGGGAAGTTACTCAAGATGGAGGATTCCATTTCCGGTGAATTACAAAAGATTCTGACATTCTTTTGCTTTTTGACTAGAGATGTTTCTTTGTCCAAATAAGTTTTATGGGCAGAACCTCGAACCCCGCCGATGCAAGTCAATCTCTAGCTTGTCTACGCGTCAGTTGAAGCCCCTCCATATTATCTCCCATTTCACATCATATTAACCCACGATAAAGCATGGCAGATGAAAATCCCGTTGAGCTTTTGCCGGAGGAGCAGGACCTCGAGTTTTACGATTGGCCAGATCCTGTCGATTACGTCGGAATACCAGCAGAAATACAACCGCCCCACGATCGAATTGAAGCTGACAATCTTGGGATGTCGCGTCGTCGAACACTTTGGCTTCAGTCTGGTGAGATGTGGGAGGTACCATTATATCCGGTGTATGAAGGTTTAAAAATTCTGTCAAGTTCGGGTGATTGTTTGATTGGCCTTTGGAAAGAAATATATAGTTGTCAAACAACGTCCTAGGTCATTGTTACGGTTGAAAGATAGTCAAGGAGAAAACTTACTACAAGAATCGAAACATTATGAAAATTTACAATCACTACTACCACCTGGTGACAACCATCATATTGTCAAGTTATTCAGAAAGGCCGTGGTGGACGAGGGGAAAAACACCTTGAGACAGGATGTTGGGAGGGTGGAGAGAATGATACTGGAATATTGCGATACTACTCTGAACAGTATACTATCGCAGAAAATCAAAGGTCGTGTAAAATTTTCTGAAAGAGAAGCGTGGGAGATTTTCCACTGTCTTGCACGTAGCCTCCTGATCATGAATCACGGCACCGAAAATCCGGCTGGTTATCGTAGAGGTGGACCTGGAAGTAACCATTTGGATATTGTTCATTTTGACCTCAATCCCAAAAATATTTATCGCAAGAAGAATTTTCCGCATCGATCACATTTAAGGAGCGTTGGTTGGGCACCTGCTTCCTTTCGACGAGCGGCTAAAATTCAGCATCGTCGGGATGAAAGATATCCTACTAAATTCAATGGCCGGGGAGATGTTAACTCACGTGCCCCGGAGCAGCAAAGCGCGCGTGATTTGAGGGATACGAGACCATGGTTAGACCGTCGCCACAAGCTTAAATCGCTCGAATACTCATCTAAAACGAATGTCTGGCAAGTCGGACTGATAATGCATTGTGTTATCCACTGCAGCACCTCTGTGGATTGGAAAGAAGTAGAAGCAATACGTTGTTGGGGTACACCTAAACTAGACCGTGGGGGACTTACCATCGCGAATCCACCCTGGCCGGGGGCCTTACAGTCCAAAGATTTAGAGCTTCCATTTAGTAGTACTCTGATTATGGCTATCTGGGAATGTCTTTTGATTGAGCCACCAGAAAGGCCGAATGTTGCAGAGTTGTTCGAAACGACGAGAGCCGGTCTTAAAAAAGCTAATCTTGAAGCTGGTGTAGTTGAGCCAGAACAGGCTGCTCCTCCGCGTGCTCCACCAGCTGTTCAGCCAGCTAACCAGCCGGCTATGGAACCAGCGGCTGCTCCTCTACTACCACAACCTCGTGCTGATCCACTTCCTGAAGCGCCTCCTCAGCTACCTCCTTTACAATTCCCCCCAGCACTTGATTTTGAGCTAGCTGCACCAAATCTTGAACTTCCCCCAGAGCCTCGACTAGAACCACCACCACCACCCGCTGATCGTTCATTTCCAATACAGCAACCAGCTGAACCAGTAATTCCACCAGAAGTAGTCCTCCCACCAGGAGTAATCCTCCAACCAGAAGTAGTAATCCCACAGGAGCCAGTAGTTCAACAACAAGAACCCCCTGCTCGGCCCAATATTATCCCAGCCAATATCCCTGATCTCCAAGCAGTGATAGAAGCCGAGCCCGACGAAGAGCTTCCCGGATACCAGTTCATAGCCCCTGCAGGCCATGATATCCCCCAACCCGAATGGGCCGAGCCTCTGGAGGGCCCAGAACCCAACTATCCAGAGCCGCCTCCCGCCTATGAAGAACACTATCAACATCGAATCCTTCCAGACATCGAGCCTGCACCTCAACGTCGCCGCGATATTCCGCAGCCCATCAACCAAGTTCCAGGTCGAGCCGTCGGCGCACCTCCTCTTGCCGCACCTGTTCTCCCCCCCCCTAAATCTCCCCATAGGTTTCCAGCCCGGCCCCGATAACCCCGCCCTCATCGCCGCTATTCCCCCAATCTATCTCCCCTCCATCCTCGTCTGCCACGTAATCGATAACGATATCTTCCGCCGTCCCATCGGAAACGTCTACTTGCGTGACTTGCGTCCTGACACGTCATTTTATATAATCAAAGGAATGTTGGTAGAACAGGGAATAGGTATTGAAAGGATGAATATGAGGATTAGACTAGATGATGGGGGTGCGGAGAGGGAAGTGCCGGATTGGGAGAGGAGGAGGGGGGTGGGGGATGGGCAGGCGGTTTTGGTGGACGATCCGCTTGCGATGGCCGGGGGGTAGATGTTTTATTTTATGAGTGTGGGTTTCTGGGGGAAGGTGCAAGATGATGTGTAAGGTTTACTATTTGAATATCATCGTGATTTTACTCTGATGTACAGTGAGAAGAACGATGCATACAATCACTCCTCCTCGAACAATGGGAGCGAGCAACACAACTACACTATTCCATCCAAGTAAAGCAGATCAAAATATATATGCATCATTTGATTGCGCAATTTCGTACATTGGGATTAGATGATAGAGTTCATCCCATAACCCTAAGCTGAGAGTTTTGCATGTCTACTACTGTAGGTAGTGAAATAATTTAGACGATACTTTGGTGATTTTCTTACTTGGATTGAGTGATAGATATACTTCGTAGATACACTTGTATTGTTCCATCGTGAGAGATCCCAAATCCCAAAATGATTAGATGAAAGATTTAATAAACCGCCTCTTTTTGACAAAAGAACTAGAGATTAATCATATCGGATGATTGACTTATTCACTATGCTCATATCCTCTTGTGATTCTTCGGTAACTTTTAGTTTAGTTTAGACTAGAAGTAAAAATACAGGCAGATACTGTATATATACCCCCCTTTAGATCCGATAGATACTATTTGACAAAAAAACATTCTTCGCCACCCTTTGGAATACTATTATACTGTAGCAAGAAAAGCACCCACTGATAATCAAGCATGTATGCATGCACGAACTACGCAGATATATAACCATATCAAAAATGGATTATGATTTGGGAATAGGTTTTGAGATGGAATACTTAACTGCATCTAAACAGTAACTTTCATATCATCTTAAGGACAAACATTAATCGTATATATGTATGTGTGTGTGTATGTATATATACATAAAAACATTCTCACCATAATTGAAATCCCATCCGAATTTCCAAGTCTTCATCAGCCAGCCATCAGGGTTTTCAAGTTGGAGTTTTTCCAACCGTACAAAGTACCATCTAAGGCAACCCCATATAATACTCCAACATCTTTGGATAATTAGGTGTTCCAAGACCGGTGACCGGATCCCATCTATTCATGATTCACAAAAAGTATTAGCACTCAAGTTCCATTCTTCTTTCACATAAAACATCATTTCACATCGTGCAAGACCAAACACACAACACGTGACGAATTAAAAATAAAAACTTACCCAGGCACCGCCGAGAATCCAACAGTACTACACCCCGGATTCGTCCCATTGACAATATCATTCAACATTCCCGGATTAGCATATAACGAGGGGTTTAAGAAACCAATTGGTCCTTTCCCGACATTGATTCTCTCTTCGTTGATGCGATTGATGATCGAGGAGAAGATGGGTGTACTGGCTGATGTACCACCGCTGAGGCTGAAGTTGTTGCCATTGTATACCTATAGTATCGTTAGAGAAGAGCACAAAATACACACTAGGAATGGAATAGAAAGCTTACAGCAATATTATCCCCATTAGCCGCCACGTCCGGAATTCCCCTCCCAATCCTATTATAGATCCCGCCGGTAGTCCCCGCCAAAGCACCAATATCCGGCAACGTCTGAATATCCCCAGTATCATTACTCAACGCGCTATAATACGGATACGGTGGATTATGATCCTCGAAAAACTTGGCGACAAAAGCAGCTTGATAATCAGGGATCGGATAGATGTTGCTGAAACCTCCCCCGGAAGAATAGTTTACGGAATAGGGATAGCCGGCGGGATCGTAGACGGCGGATTCCCGGTCGTAGACGGTGTAACCGGAGTAGACTTTTGTGGCGCCGACGGATGTCACGTAGGGACAGGTGCCTGGCCAGGTGGGGTTAAAAATGTTGAGGTCGGGGCCGAGACAACCGGTTGGGCCGTCGATATTGTCGGGATAGTCTGGAGGGTTGTGTTAGTTCCCTAGATGGCAAAAGAAAGTTTAGACCGAGGAGTGGAATTCAATACTTACTTGAAACGCCCGAATCACCAGAGGCGAAAAGGAATGATACTCCTTGAAGTCCTAATTTCATGTATTCGAGACATTGTCGTTTTTGATATGAGATTGGAAGGTCGGATTCTTGCCCACCGTATGATAGGGAGATGACGTTAGTAGGGGTGAAGGTACCGCACATTAGATTGCCTCCCCATCCGCCAGTGAGTTTATCGGGGTAAGCTTGATCTAAGTATGGGTCGTTGCCAGTTTCATTGTAGGCAGTGAAGTTACAGTATGACTAGAAGATGTTAATTGGTCATTTCTCGACCTTCAAAGTTAAAAACTTACTCCATCTAATGCGTCCAAGAAGGTGTTAAAGCCAAATGTGTAGGTATCATTTTGATTCGCTTGCACGATGTAATCGTCGACTTGGTAGAGAGTGATTTGTTGTGGGTAAAGAATTGGATAAGCAAGTTGAATATCGAGACTTACTTCACCTCCCGCGTAATAAGGATCAGTGGTGGATTGCATTCCACCATCGATGTTTGCTGGGATTGGATGTGTACCATTTGGAATTTGTTTAGTGAAGTTTGTGAAGAACAAATCTAAATCGTTTTGTGTATAGAATTGTAGCTCGGACTCGAAGATACCCATGGAATTGTTTGGATTAGATAAAGTCGCAGGTGGAATTTGGTAGAGCGCAGCGACACAAGCTGGGGTGATGGCAATGTCGCAAGTGCTCAAATCCGTAGCATTGGTATTGTTGTAGCTATGATTAGCATTTTGTAATAGCCCATGTGTGTTTCTTTTCGATAGTTCATGCTCTACCATCTCAACATTTCGCTTCAACTTATTGCTTGGATGTTCAATTGGTGCAAGGAGTTTGATGCCGGGACTAATGTAATCAATGTGCCTTCGAATATCCTTGGGAACATGGTACGCATCACATGAGGGCATAACACCACCAGTGACTGAATCTTCATACTCATGAAACTCGGTATACAGAAGACTCTCCGCTTCTTCAGCAGTCGCATAGAATGCGAACCAGCCTTTGTTGTCAGAATGAGTGATTCGTCCGGCTGGAATACCAGAGTCAACTAGCCACTTTCGAACCTCATCTTCTGTTTGTTGGCTTGGACGGAAAGCCTCGATGACTTCTTCGGCAGTCCAATGTTTTCCAAAATGCGGTGATGCAGGGTTAGATCTATTTGTAGAGCCAGTTAGTTTCTGTTCTGTCCTAAGTGAACCCAGGCTCAGACACTTACATCCTCATCAAATGATCATGACCATCGTCAAGATTGCTCTGTGTCAAGCCAATTCGCATTGGTAGCAACTTGTGTGACTCGACGCGATCTCTTTTCGTCCATCTCGGGTGTAAACTTTCTCTCTTCTCATGGACCTCCAAATGGCGTGGTACAACAATCGCATTCACTTGAAATGTTAGAGCCACAAGGGCAACAAAGCCCGAAATCGTCGTCCTCACCATGATTATGAACAAGATCAATTGAGATAATGGATGATTTTCAATTCAAAGACCTGAAGAACCATCTCCATTATTTATATACCTTGGCAGGCATAGCTGCTGTTACCCCACTTAGGATCTGCAGATTATCCTCTACTGCCAGACCGAATGAGGCAGGTCGGACATTGATAATTGATACACGAAATTGACATCTGCTTTAACCACTTGATAAGCAGGAACATGATAAAGTGAAGATGTAAGATGACGTGGATTATATTGATTGTCCTGCTGCCCTGCTCCCCTGCATAGGAAAGAGTACTTGAGCATAGCTGCATAGATTTGGTCACAGTTATGAGCTGAGCAAGCTGGAGCGGAGCTTTCAACAAAACGACGTGCTTTGAGATATATATATCTCGATATAACAGATCATAGTGAATCGTTTCCAATAAATATCTCTTGTCCGTATCCCTTGTTCGTATGACGATGTCAAGGTTGTGATGAGAGCTTGATCGACAGGGCGTAAATTCATTTACCAACCCCACTGCTTGGAGTTAATTGAAAGAAGCCATTGATATACCAACACGTGACTCGTCCCAAAATCATCCTGTTCCTCGTTCACCCGGAGGGATATCATAGATAGGAAGCAATCGTTATTATAAGCTTTTCTATAGCTTGGCAAGTGAATTCTACTGTAGTATTTCAAGTTGATATTACCGAGATTTCATCGACATACGAGGTTAAAGACATGGCTATTCTTTTGTCGACCATATGCCAAATACTTCGATGCTGGAAGTACTTTTGAAAAAATCCCAACAACATTCGTCCCCGGCAGATCCTGCTATCATTATTAATAGAACTTTTCGAAACTTCATTGATTGAAACTTAGTTTAATTAAAATGGCATTTTCAAGACAGTACAGTAACCATAAGAGCGGGAAAAAAGTAAAGGGCGAAGAAGCGGAATAAGGTTTGATTAAAATTCCGCCAAAATGCGGAATTCTTGGCAGATTCCGCGTTGTAAAATGCGGAATCCTTGGCAGTTTCTGTATTAGTTAAAGAGCGGTGGAAAAGAGCGGATTTTGATATGCCAAACCAGCCCTCAGTCTTTCACTAGAGGTCTCGTCATAGAACCTCTCCCTTGGTTCCTATTCTCCTACTTGATTCAAAACATTTATGCCTTCTCGTTCTATCTAAGCATCGACCTGATGACTTTTAATTCTTCTACCTCGATTCAATCATTGACCAATACATTACCTCTTCCATATCGATATCCCCACAGCATTCATTATCTGCCTCTAACGAATACAATTTCTGTTTCTACATCCTTCAATGTACATATGAGCTCGAACGTCCGAGAACCAATTGTTCAAACCCATCTGGACATTCGGATTTAGATTGGACTGATGATTGTAGAGGTTCGAAAAGCAGTTTATGGCAACATTCATTGTACAGTACAATTTACAGAGCATTTAACCAAGATTAGCATCACTGCTTGAGAACTACTTGATATTTGGTCTGCTCTCCACAGCATCTACCAATTGCACTAATCTCGAATATTCTTTCAATCCTTTTCGTCCATCTTGAACAAGACTCTTATCGTGAAGCAATTGATATACCGGTAAGACCATATCTTCATACGTGATCTCGTTTCCAATTATAACCGGACCCTTGTTGGACAGCTCTGAACCCTTCAAATGTGTTTCGATCGCATTAAGATACTTTCTTTCGATCGCCTTGCTAGTATTTTGGGTAATCTTCCTTTTGATTCCTGGAGAAGAATGCGGAAGTGAAAATTGTTCGCCTTGTGAGGCTTTGGTTAGTACGTTTCAACGAGGTATTGAACGAAGGAGATTTACTTACAATCAACAACAATATCGCAGATTGCATCAGCCCAGTATTTCTCATCCTCAGTCTTCCCATCATAAGCACCTAGCATTCTTGACCAATGCCTAATAATGGCATAACTCTGCGTCAAGATCTTTCGATCCGGCATCTCAACTACGGTATATTTCCCGTAGGGTTTATCTCTCCAAATTTTCCATTTCTTTTATGTTCTGCCCATTCCTCAAATGTATATCTGATATCCTTAAACGCAGCTCCCGCATCAATGGGCAATGATCGAACTTGTTGGCCTCGACCTCGAGATTGAAATGGAAATAATGAATCGTAGGAATGCCCCCGAGAGCTTTGTTGGCTGCACTTTCTGTGCCGTATGTAGAGAGGTATGAGGAATTTCGTAGGTATCTAGGTAAATACTATGGTATTTCTGAAGAAGAGGATTTGTTTTGGTAACCGTATATATCGCGCGCGGGGCAGTGGAAGTCAATGCAAACAGTAGTATAGGGATAGCTAATACTTTAGCACAACCTAGTAGCTGATGATGATAGATTCGGGTAAGAGGGAATTTCCTTCGTGACAAACCTTATATTTGTAATTTCAGATGCAGTGTCATCTTCGTACGTACGACTGCAATTTGTTGACCACGCCTTTCTTGACAAAACAAACCTAATTTGCAATTTCAAATGCAGCATCATCTCTGCAGAGCTTCGAATGAGCCCCTCCGAACCTCTCCTCAAAACAAGAGAAGTTAGATGTGCCTATGAAGCCCCATAATGGTCGGACTCGCTCTCGTAGCTTTTTAACCTCAATGGCGGCGACGACATGCAGGAGAGTGGGGAGCATCATTTGCAACCTTTATTAAGAACCATCTCGAAATTATCTTCTTAGTCATCGGGCAAGTGTCGTTAAATGGTATCGGAGGAAGTTCGGAGTGGACAATGCCAGTACTAGCTTGATGTAACCAATCACTTTCTTTATTTATTCGGAGAAAATCAAAAAATTGGTAAATAATCCCAACTAAATTCCCAACGACATACAAATATCGCAAGATTTCCCTGCTGGCGCAATGGTAGCGCGCAAGACTTCTATTAGATATTATATCATATTATCTATAAACTCATCTTGAGGCTGTAGGTTCGAATCCTACGTAGGGAGTTACCCTGAGTAAAGTCGGTTTGAATCCGATGGAAGAAATCTTTTTGGCCCTTCTCGTTAAAAGGGGGGGAAGGAAGGGGGAAGGAAGGGGGTTCATTTTTGCTCTCTGCGTTCAAATATATTTTTGATATTGGTGGGTGATGGTGGGGTAAAGTCGATAAAATCCTCCCAAACGGAGAATCTGAATTCGAATGCCGACTCCGATGTTGTATAATACTCTTTTTGGTCTCCCTTCTTTTTCCCCTCATAGACCTCAAGAGTAGTTGGCGATACCGGTAGTACCGGTAGTTGACTGAGATATCAAGTGGTTGCTCTAAATTGCGGGGTAATATGGTCGAATTTTCATCTCGATCTTGATTGATATCGATATATCATATATCATAGATCTACCGGTACTGCAGATGCAGATGCAGATGCAGATGCAGATGCATCCATATCAACTTCCAACCCCTACCCCAGTTGTTGTTGCAGTTGTGAGTCAACTTCAGCCAATTATTAATCGATTCCAATTTGATTCAAACAACATCTAAGCGCTGTTCAAAGACAATCAAGCAGGGTGAAGCCATGACTAGGTTCATAATGAATGTTGCTGCATATACGACGCCTAGAGGCCAGAAACTACATAATCTTATCAGAATTATTATAGTATCTTGTTGAAATTTGAGATATAAGATATGAGATATCGGATATCAGATATCAGATATGACCTTTGAAGAGAATTAACGTGCATGATGTAACGCATGCGTTTAATTTGCGGAGATGTTCTTGATCCTGAACGGAGTTTTCACTTGTCTATGCAGCTTTGATACATGTTGATACATGGTGATCGATCATGTGAAAGAAGTCATTGGTTAGTGAGCACTTCTCCACATACCAGGTCAGAAATTTCTCATCAAACCCAAGCAAATCTGTGTATCATCTGTGTACTACATATTGGCTATATGGAGCGTATTGACTATACGATGCTAAACTTTTACATACACTCATCCATTCTACACCCACACAAGAATCCATTCTCCTGTTTACTGTGCTACCCTGTATCATCAAAGTCATTAAGAAGTAAGCTCGAACCGTCGATACATCATAGAGGCGAGCGAGTGGGCTAATCAAACTTCTAGATAATGTCTTCGTTAACGAACGTTGTGCGTTTACTAAATAGTATTCTTTCGGATTATCCAAAGGATCTTCCGCGTTCCAAGTTGGAAATCATTAAGATGCTAGGAGATTTGAAGCCCATAGAGGAGGTGTGGCGTTCGCATCAGATAAGAATGCAAACGGTCAACGACGACAAGCTGAGGGAAACGTGTACTGTTGTCACATATTGCTTGATAAACGCCACCCGTATTGCCCTCGAGCTCATGGAATGGGCTTCTGGAGATTTCATCTTGCCATTGGGCCCTAGCGCCCTGGTTCTTGAAGCTTTAACCACCATCAGAAATGCATTCCGCCAATTCGAGAGACTGGCCGACAAGTTCCGATCGCGACCGAAGCTGTTTAAAGATTGCTGCTTCGAATACCTCAGCAATTGTTTTACTTACTCAATCAAATTCCAAAGACTTCTCTATCGCGAAGATGAATGCGATCATCTCGACTACTACGAGCAGTCACTCCAGACTGGTTTCGAGTCAACGTTCAAAGTTGATACCGCTCGGGATTTTATTTATCCACTCTCGGACGAAGTTTATGAAAAAAGGAAACAAACACTCAGCGATTGTATACAACCCGCAGACCAGATCGCTATAAACTGTCACTTGACAGAACAGCCTGGGAAGCCGGTCTGTCCACAATTCTATCGAAACACAGGTCCATATGGGCGAAGTCTGTTTCGAAATAGGAATCACCCATCGAATGAAGCTTATTTCTTAGAGAAAGACTCTAATGCTGAGAGGTAGTAAACAGTGGAGTGGCTCCATGTCTCGGTATACGGGAAACGACTTACGGCCAGGTATGTGTAGAATATATCGTCCCTATGTCAACTCACAAATGTCAAATTCTTATCACACGACGTTCATTCATAGCTGATATTGGTTTACAGTGATACTATATGCAGAAATCCATTATATCTCACCATACCTACATACAAGTATCTGGATAGCTTCGGGGGGCGTGGATTGCAGACACGAAAATGCAAAGGAAAATCTGGGCGTTCTATCTTTTCATTTTACTTCTCATTTGGGATAAGGTTATGAGTTATAAAATATACGTTATGATGATGATGATGATGATGATGATAATGGCCAAAAACAAGGGTACGGATGAACTCAGAGATTAGTATTGGTAAACATCTGAGTATTTCTTCCAGTACACGATAATGATCAATTACACAATATCTCCAACCCCATCTAATCGACCCATTTCTGCGTGAAATGTGAAATGTGAAACCCGAAATCCAAAATTTCCATTTCCACACACCCTACCACCTTCCCTCTGTACTTCTCTAGCACCCCTGACTACATGCCCCTCGATCTAATTTCTACCTCAACAACGCAATAACATCACGGTTATATCCTCGGCTAAATCAAAATACTCATTAAGCTTGAGGTTACTTTCTTCAATTCACTAAGTACATCATTATCATTCCCCTAAAAATCAAACTAAATATTCCATCCTCCTAGCGAACAACCCCGCGTCGCACCACAACCCCGAATCACCAATAATGCCGCGCAAATTCTTAACTCTCTCCATCTACTCTACAACTCCGAGGTATCTCTTTCCCTTTCCGTGCCTAAAATGCATACACACTGCTTATCGATCCAACCCCTCACTTAATACCACCCACCTAACACACTCCCTTTTTGATTTTCTCCACCACTAGAAATCAATATTATTTTTCTATTTTCCCGGCGATCTGGATTTCAATTTTCAAAGTTGATCTATTTGCATCTCCATCTACATCTGCATCTTCATCTTCATCTGCATCTTCATCTACATCTCCATCTCTACTCTCCCACAAAGGTTAAAAATTGGGCTGGGAGTAGGGCAAAAAATTTAACCTTTGTTTAGGGGGGG
>NGKJ01000006.1:543103-567368 GCA_002162495.1 Myriosclerotinia curreyana
CACCCTCCTCAATCTTCACCCAACTGAGAAACCTCATCGAAAAAGTTTCCATTGCCAAGATCATCCATCAACGACTTCCCATACACATCACAAGCCTCGCGCTCTACAACCGGACACCACATCTCCTCCTTTATCTTCATGCTCTCATCTTTGATTTTATCATTAATCCCAAAGCTCTGGTCATGACTAGCCATGTGATACCTTCTAGCTTCCACTATCTTGCACTCGTCAAATTCTTTCTTGATAGGAAGAGCAGGCCAGTCGTTCATATCCTCGTCCTTCCACTCGCAGCACTCATGCGCGCGTGAACCTTCCATGAGAAGACAAGGTCCTGCGACGGCAGGAAGGGCTCGTTTTGCTGAGATGCAATGCTCGTGATATGGCATGCACTTTGTGATGATGCATTTCCTATCGTCGGCGTGGTAATGTTTTGACATGAAACGAAGTGACCACTCGCAATCAACTTTTCCGCGATCGCATAACCTTGCGATATGGTCGCTTTTAGATTTAATAAATTCAATAGTAGGCGTGTTCTTCATGATTTGGTGTCTTTCTGATAATATCGTAGGGTTCATTCTCAGATCGGGATGTGCCGCGGAAAGTACGGGATGTTCTGTATTACTGGGTTGCTCATTGTCCAATTGTTTGGCGACTTCTCGAGCTTTATCGGCGAGGCATAATACGCCCGCTCCTCCGCCATCTTGATCCATTGTTAGAGAAGGGCATCTGCTGGGTAATCTAGCCTTTTTATCGGAAATCCCCGAATCACTTCCAGAATCAACGCTCGTTTGACGATACTTCCTACGAACCGGCCAGGATGGGGTTTGCTGAGGGTATATGATACTACTACGGAGAGTCCTCAGTGTTCCTTTCGACGCAGAATCCATAATAGATTTCCAGGTGGCCATATCCGGTGCCTTGGATATCAGCCTCGGCGGAGGGCTGCTATTTCCATGCAATAAGCTCGTGTCATTTGTATATGGAGATGTGGGTGGCGTATATAAGACTTTTGGTGGCGCTTTGAAGCCGTCTACAGAGGACGATTCAGGCGGAGGCAGTAATGGGGAAAGAATTTGATGATTTTTGGTCATGTTCTTATGGATTTGGGAGAATAGTGGCCGGGCGTCGGAAGGTGGTAACCAACGCTGTTTATTCGTACTAGCATTCTTCTTGGGGATCTGGACAATTTTAGTCGTTGCTGGCTCTCCGTTGAGAAATTGACATATGCCCCAACTCCAGAAGGTGAATTTATCCCTTCCAGGTTGTTTTTGCTTTCGAACTTTGCCGCCAAATGTCCATACCTCATTCTCCGGTCCTTGCATCTTTGGAAACCAACATACATGAGAAATCGGTACAGATCCCATTGCCATAGTTCGTAAGTTAATGACAGGAACATTGGTTTCATAGCCATCTGTCTTAGCAGCAATAGATAGCCAGAACTGATCACCAGGACGATACTCGAAGTCTGAATTTTCGCTTTTGAATATTGCCACGCCATGTGAATCCATCAGTGTGGCCTTGCTAGTGATCATGGCCCTCTTGTATGCGTTACTACCATCCTTTTCGATATCTTGTGTAGGCATAAGGCAAACTGAGTTCTTGTCATCGCCATTGAATCGTCTTACGGGTATGGCTAACTCATGTGTGATATTTAGGACCGGAGATTGAACGACCACTCGATCACCTTGCTGTGCCCATTTCGAGGGCCGCGCTATAAGAACGTACTTGCGTATTGGAACTTTGCAATCCATATGGACTACAGCTAGTAGAAATGCTGTAATTTGAGCTTTGAAAAGCTGAGTATATACAGAACATTAGAGCAGCATAACCATTGAGTTTTGACTCATTGCGATATTTCATTGCCGTAGGCTAAAAGGTAACCTCAATACCCATTCCCTGGGCGGCCCTTGCATGTGGCTAAAACCATTTCCTTTGCATCCAATAGGGCGAAGAGCTTCAAGCCCGGAATAACTTGGCTGCACCGCAAAAGGCGCCTGCAAAATAAATAACGAAGAAAAGTGAGCTTTGAAAAAGCAAAATTGATGAGTAAATGATTCATACAAGTCGCGCAAAATTACCGCAAATGTATATCAGCCCCGACATGCAAACTGCACCTAAAAGAATAATTATAGTGTCATATTCTTTATTTTGAGAGCCAGGATTGTTTGTCTTTGGCGTCTTTGTTAATTTTGCCTGCCCTCTTTCTAGCATTCCCCGCGACTATATCGTTGTTGCCGAATGTTCTAAAAATCATCGAAACCGTTCCGACTCTATGGTTTCTTCGTCCGGCCTGTACCGTCATCCTCTTGCTCATCGGTTGCTCCGAGAGTCTTCTCGCTCTTCTCATCCGTATACTCCTTAGGATCAATATTCAATTTAGCCATCATTGCAGCTACCCATTCTTCCATTTGTTTCTCATCTTCTGGGTTTGTTTCTTGAGCGAGCAATCCCATCTTTGCCCGATATCTTTGTCTCATATCGTCGACGGTCGAAATATCGAAAGCCCATAGTAGTCCCCCACTAAGCATCACGCTGATGCTAGCCACATTTATAGTCGCTACACTCAATGCCTCCAATGCCTCCATAGATCCATCGACTTCATGAACAACATTACTGGGCGTGTAGAATTTGGGTAGCATCATCTTATACTTTCTTACGAGTGCTCTGCGAGTGACGACAGCCGAGAGGGCAACGAATGCTGCACCACCCATGTACAGACCAAATTGACGCCGTGATCGTTGTGAGAAAAGTGAAGAGTCTGGTGCCGCTGCGGGGGGAGCTGTTTGCGGGGTCGTGGTGGAGGATGTGGGTTGTTGAGATTCCGCCATGGTTGATGGGCTTTGTACAAATGCCATCAATTGATCTTTCCAATGCTGGCTGTGCACTTTCTTTGCACTCCGAAAGAATGGTCGAGTATCGGGGATTCGAAATTGGTGGTTGGAAAGTTCACAGATTTAGGGAAGCTTTTCGTGGGTTGAAAAATAAAATTATAGCTACGCGAATGAGGCTTTGGCTTAGCGTGGCTCTACAGCGTTGTGATGCTGTAACCTACCTAGGTATCATACAGTCAACCCTGTAATATTTGCATGTATAAATTAAAGGAGTTGGAGGAGTTGGAGGAGTTGGAGGAGTTATGTACCAACAATTGTGATTATGGTATATGTACTTCGTACATTTGAAAATGATAAGGGAAAGTTTCTATGTGTGACCAGTGTCTGGCTGGACGGTTCTATAGCATGCCAGGTGGTCTGACTTACTGATCATGTCGTTCTGCTTTGCATATATTAATTATTGCCTTGCTGTTTTTGTCTGTTTTTACATTGTGATATATTATCGTTGCTGACTTTAATATATTCTTCTCTGGCTCCTAAATCTAACTGAGTCCCTTTCCCTTTCCCTTTTCTTTCTCTTTTCCCGCATCGACTTTTGAAGCTTTCAATTCCTCAAGTTCTTTTGTCAGTCTCACAGTTTCCCTGACCAGGTCCATATCCAGAACAATTTTAATCTCTGGACAATATTGCAAAATATGCTCCCTGCGCTCCTTATTATCCCAGATGCCTGGCACCAAGCTCTTACCACTTCCTATTAAATGATAACCAAAAGGTTTCTCATGCCACTGACTTTCAACACTGAATGTCACTTCTATCTCCGGTCCTGGCATCTTTGTTTGATCTAATTCTAGGAGACGATCACATATCCAACGATCTTCCCAAGGGGAACCTGCAGGACGAACTTCCTTTTCTAGCACTTTGACAATAGGAGGGATATGTCTAAGACTTAATCCTCCATTTCCACCTTTGACAGCCATATTCCATGGAGCGCCCACCCAGGAATAGTTTGCGGAAATCCAATCTTCTATATTGCGCTCGGAAGCTGCACATATAATCGAATCACTTTGAAACATAAGAAGCCATTCCGCAGGGGCGAGAAAATCTTTGTAGAAAGTGGGATCGGTAAGAGTCATGCTGATAGCCTCTTGATCTGTGATGTTGTATTTTGCAGGGAGTTCGGTGATGACTAGTTTTCCGGTCTTAACGTGCGCGGAAAGAGATGAGGAGGAGGAAATCAGAGAGTTTGATTCCAACGTTCCAACAAAGCGGAAAACCCATGGCGCTGGTAAAACGGATATGAAATGTGCGAGAAGTGCGGGGAGATGAGGCAAGGGGCGGGTTTCGAGGAGGAGGGCAACTCGAGTAGGGTCCAGATTTCCTTTTGAGCCCGTAGAAGAGGCGCTTGTCTTTGGGTAGTCCGTCTTCAAGATCGCTTCGCCAATTTTCGATTTCCCATTACCATATTCGTTATTAGTTGTTGTAGTTAAAGGCTTCGATTCCTTCGCCACATTACCACCAATCACGCCCGATTCTCCTGAGGCGAGTTTGGCTAAATGGAATTCTGATATCCCCGACCAGTCGTACTCTTGGTAAACTACTAATGTGAATAAACTTCTGTGAAATATTAGAATTGATCCCTAGACAGTATAGAAGCACAATCATCCATAACATAGACCCAGTATCTGGGTGGTAAAAATAATCCCCCGACAGGTTTGATTCTTATCTCGATGAGCGCACAACCTTTCCGAGATGCAAAAGAAACAATGTACCTACAAGATACAAATCGCGAAAATGAAACTCCTGTACATTCTCCGATTGTAGCATAGAAAAGATGACGATTCGTGGGACGATGCCATAGCGAAAATATTAGGGGGTGTACTTTACAACCTCTCAAAGAGACGATATGTACAACGTCGCAAATGTTATACAATGACAATGATATGATTTATTAACTCCCGACTTGTAAAAGATGAAGGGGAAAGTCATTAAGTGATGTACAAGAAAAACACACCATGGTGGAAGAAACGACGGGAGTAGAGTAGTAGCATGTCAGATAGGAGGATTGGGAGGGGGGGGGAAGGAAGGAAATTTGTATCTTGGCTAAGTAAAAGGAAGTGTAAGTAGTGGAATAATTGTAGTATTGATAAATTACCTACCTAGTACTTAGTACAGAATTATACGTAATAAATGCTTGGAACTTGGAAGACATTATGACCTAGTTAGTATTTAGTATTCAAATGATTTCTTCGTTTCTTGGCGACATGATAGGTCAATATTATATAGGTATATATATATATATATATATAAAATCTATAATTCATTAATAATTCATTAATAATTCATTAATAATTCATTAATAATCTATATTAATCCGATCCATTAATCCGATCCAGTCACAGGTTCATCCGTTATTTATACATTTATTGATAGTGGGGTAGTAGTCCTCGATATTTGTCAATCTCTCTTTACAATATCTCGAACACCATCACAATCAACCCATAAAATATGACTAATATCCTAATCATAGGGGCCACTCGTGGTTTGGGGGCATCTCTTGCGAATAACTATGCTTCGCAGGATTCAACAACCGTTTATGGTACCACTCGTGCTGCGACCGGCCCATCCAATCTGAACGAGAAGATTGTATGGATACCTAATATTGATGTTGCAGAAGAGGGTGTAGGTAGAAAATTGGTAAATCAGCTAGGTATGCTAGGAGGTGGAGGTGGAATGGTCGAGGGTGGACTAGTTACATTTGATGTCGTTGTATGTTCCTCCTTACTCAGTTGCACGAGAGGAATGTTGTATTTAGGGCGTTGTACATCATTATACAACGACTGATTTATCCTCAGATTATCACAGCTGGATACTTTGCTACAGAAGACTTTGTCAATGGTCCCAAATGGGATGAACAAGTGAAGATGTACAGTAAGTACTTCCCAGCTTTTCAGATACTGTCAAATCGTATCTACGTACGTGCTAAATTTTATCCTTCAGCAACATCCGCTATCTCCCCTCCTTTCATAGTTCAAACGTTGTTTCGAGCCAAAAATATTACCAAAGGCTCCAAAATCCTTCTCATTTCCTCTGAATCTGGCTCAATTACATTGCGGCACGAGAAAGAAGGCGGCGGCAATTATGGACACCATGCCTCAAAATCTGCACTTAATATGGTTGGAAAGCTGCTTTCGCTAGATTTGAAGGAACATGGAATAATTGTATCGATTCTGCACCCTGGGTTCATGCGGACAGAAATGACTAAAGGGGTTGGATTTGATAAATATTGGGACGATGGAGGAGCAGTGACACCAGATGAAGCTGCAAAGAGCTTGGTGGAATGGGCAGAGAAATTAGACATCAGTAAGTCGGGTCAATACTGGGCACCAAGAGGTCCGAGAGATATTGGTACCGCAGATGTAACGATCGGAACGGGTCTACCAACACCTTTACAACTACCATGGTGATGATGATAAACGAAGATGGAACACGATACTTTACGTCTATAATGATAATGACTGGCGTTGGCTCATTAGCTCATTCTTTCATTGAGATTCATTCTTTGATTTCGCAAATCAGTTTGAAATTCTTAACTATGAACAAAGTACATGTGAGTTGATGGGGGCAAAGAAAATGTGTTGGCCATCAGTCTTTTCTTAGCTCGGAAAAGGCCGCTACTCTTCCTGGGAGAGTAGATTTGATATAGCTGCAAGATTTTATTTACCACTGTGCTATTGTCAAACACCTCATACTGTGCGCTAGTTGGTGGTTTGGTAGTTCTAATTTTGTCATGGAGTACTCTTTGAAAGTTGGACTACTTTGCGAATTTGTCTCGCTAGTCATGTCTAGTGCCATGAGCTTGACGTCACGAAGCTGGTATGGTCCTTCATATGTTTCATTCGAAGTGCATTATTCTGAGATGTTGATGTTTAGATGTGAGGGCTGCTGTCGTCGTGTAGACTGGAACAGCCCTTTCAGATCGCTGTCCGTCTACAGTCAGTAATGAGACTAGTAAAAGAGCTTGCGTTGGTTGATTCTTGAGACTTG
Organism: Myriosclerotinia curreyana; assembly: GCA_002162495.1. Lineage (NCBI taxonomy): Eukaryota > Fungi > Ascomycota > Leotiomycetes > Helotiales > Sclerotiniaceae > Myriosclerotinia > Myriosclerotinia curreyana. Next base: position 549,979 of record NGKJ01000006.1, read on the forward strand.
CGATTATGGCTGGCTGTCGATTATCTCTCTCAAGCACATGAAGTGGCCATTCACAGAGCGTATGTGAGATGTATGCAAAGATTTCCTCATCGTGAACCTTGCGAGTCTTGGTTTAGTTTGAACATCCTGCTAAGAGATATAAATTTGTTGGTGAATAACATAAGTATCGTTATTCAAAGGTGGTTTAAGCACGCCATCAGGGTGTCCGTTAACAAACTTCTTCTGCCGTGTGAAACTTACCTAATAGGTATATATTCTTCTAGCTGGTCTCACTTACTATCCCACGAAATATTATATTTCAGAGCATATTTTTAATGCCAAAAACGATAACACTACGATCATTCTGTCACTTGACCTCAATTGCTTTCCAAGAAGCTTTGAATTCAACAAGCCACATTCAAGCAGTTGCAACCATTTTTCTTTACACGATTCTTCTGGTCGCGATATTATTGGCCTAGCCATAACATTCACACATAAATAATGGTGTTTAGCAGAAGTACTCTAATTGGAATCACAGGTGTATGCTTTATAGTTTTAAGTGCTGTCTTACTTTACTGCACTTTCCAACGACCTTTTAGTACCAGAAACAACTCGATCTTAAACCTCCAAGAACTTGGGCAGCTTCCAGTACGTCCACAACCAGCACAAACTCAGCAGCCAAGACGCTCAAGGTCAATACATACTCGGTAACTAGTAATTCCACGGTCAGAACACACTCGACGTCCAAAAATTTCACGATCAACGCATACTCGGCACACGTCAGCTAGCCCTGAAGAAAGAGACAAATAATCACGTCAAATATCTCCATCCAACCTCGAAGATGCATCCAAACAACAAGATGCTTCTTATATTTCTTGCCATTCTACTTGCCAGCGTAGGTTTCGTTGCTATCGCTTTCGCCGTATCGCTCGACCCCCATAATTTTCCCCAGCCCCAGCCTTCTGTGAAGCGCGGTATAGCGGGCATGCATCTACATGACCCTGACATTGAAATTGAAATTGGTAGTCCAGACAGCTACCTTATCACCAGTTCCATCCCTTCAATTTCCACTTCATCAAGTGTTCAACCGTTAGCCACCACTGATGGTACCATTGCTCCGTCTATCGATATCTATTCATCCTTTACAATGGGGACCTTGACTACTTTGACAGCAGCAGAAGGATTTCAAAACTCTGTCATTCCGTCGTCGAGCACAAACTCGAACGTTACTTCAATTTCCAAGGTCAACGAGTTTGCCACAACGACTCAAACGAGTGCGAAATCATTAGCCACCACTAGTGGTAAATGTAAACACATTCTCAATTTTCGAGGTTGAGGTTATAGAGTATGGAAAAAGAGAATAATTATTTTCGGTCGCACAATAGTGTTGGGAACCTTGTGGGAATACTTGTCCAGTGATAGAATTCCTGGAGATGTGCAGATATGTGGATTTGGGGGACGCTGGAAGTGGGGAGAATAATTTCTAGGGTATCATGGGCCATCAGGCTTAGATAATCTACATTTAGTTCTACTATCAACTGCTGTATCTTCTTATGGTGAATAATTCAAGGACCAGTGATAATCATAAATCATAGAGTTATGACTGGTGAAATTTTTTCCTAGCCGAGTCACCCCAGGTGTATTAGGAGTCATTGGGTTTTGAAGGGGGTTATTTAGTGCATCACAATGTCTCAAGCTTCTAAATTTCACCAACGCTTCCCATACATACTCTGACACCGTTGAAATTCCTTCCAAAGGTTCTCGACTCCGATACAACACCGATACAACAGGATTCTAAATAGAACATATCGACTTCTATTCAATAAGAATCCGAAAGATTATACCCCATTTTCCTCCCTCGTTTTGTGCTGCCACAAACTCTGTTCCCTCATCTTGCTTTCGGCAACTCGCATTCCATTATAGCATCAAAGACTTTCTCAACGCAACCTCGAACACTATACAGCACCAATCATTGCAGCAATTCAATTACGGCAAACCTCTCTCTCTAGATCATGGCTTCCGAATCATCTAGGGTGTTCCATGCCATTGTGTGTATGCTAGCTATTGCGGGGTTCGCTACCTTCCTAGTGTGGCAAAGGCTGAAGGCGAGAAGGACAGCGCCGCCAGTTCTCCCCCCGCCAGCAACATACAAAATGCACTCCACCTCCTCTTCGCCTCCTGGCCCGTCTTCAAAAAATCATCAGCAGCAGCAATTTCCACAAAGTGACGGTAATACCAATGTCATGCATTGATGACGATGCAAGTATGTTTCTCCTAGGCAGTGGGGATCTTGATTGGTGATTGCATCGCTGCGGTGTTTTTCGTTGGGGGGGGGTTTTTTTTTCTCTTTTGGAGTGGAAGTTTTGGAATTTAAGGGAAGGGGAGGGAGAGGGGGTTGAGGTGTGCTTTCTTTGTAATGGATCTTTAGGGGCAGAGAGTCGGGATGGTACAAAATGTGAGGGATGCGTGATCTTGAATGTGCTTGGATAGGAAACAATACCTTTAAACATATGTTTACTTCGACATGGTGCCACTTTATAGCCAGGGCTTGTATTCTCATTCACTATAATCTTATCCATTCCGATAGCGGTGTGTTTGAAAGTTCTAGAGATTAAGCGGAATTCGTTGCGTAACAGACCAGATTCAAGCTTTTGATGTTCAAAATGCTCTTATTGTTCGAGAATCTTTAAGAATGCTTTGATTCTTTGAATGAATTTAGGGTTGAAAATGGATTCAATGTTCCCGATAATTTCAATATTTCAAATGACTTCAATCTCTCAAACGAATTCGAGAATCAAAACAATCTCATTAACGGAATGCATTCCAGACTTTTGGATACTCTGAGTATCTTTCATGAACTGAAAAGAGATGCATTGCTTTACAATACCTCTGTTATAGGGAGAATCTTGATAGTGGTTACTAGGAATCATAGTTCTCATGTGAAATTAGGAAATTATGAATCATAAGTATGCGCCATGCCAGTCATTCCTAGCATGGTAAGTTCTATTCAAGAATCATTATATCACGAGTTGGATCGCTTGATTGAATAAAGTTCTCGAGTTTTCAACCCTTTTCAGAAGTTTGTCAATGTTACACACTTTCTGTCAACGTTATAACCTACAATTTTTGAAGTCCAAAGCTCCACTGTTACATCACAGCAGATTACCGCGTCTTACTCTTTAGGTATCTGTGCTTGCGTGTAAAAAGTCAACTTCACTTGGTTCGATAATACTGACATACTCAAATCGTCACATCTCGCCTCTTGTCACCCACCACTAAGTCTCTCCATCTTTACGAAACCCTCAAACGCCAAGTTTGGTTCCAATTGCACCTCTCTACACTCCATCTGCTTCAAAATTCAAACACCATTTCACAATCACCGATTCAAGTACAGCTTTCAAATCATCTTACCACACTATTCAAAATCAGCACCCGAACTTTCCAGCCACCATATAAAAGCAATGGCAAACGACTTCGGTCACAATCTTTCTCTAGAACTCGCCGTGGTAGTGCCCATCGTGATCTTTGGAGCTCTTCTCGTCACATTTATTGTGTACAAGATTGAGGATTCTAAAGAACGGAATGAAAAGAGAAAGGTTCTTGAAACAACAGAAAGTGCCGGCAAATCGAAATCATAAGTACTGATATGAATCATAAGTCGGAGTGGTACCAGTCAGTCATTTGTAGCCTGGTTAGAGTATGGCAGTCATTGGGTCAGGCGGTTAGCTCGAAGTCCTGTTTAGTTTATCAAGTTCCCCTCGAGTTCCAAAACTTTACTAAGAGTTTAACGATTCTATCAACGTTGCGACTTTCGAGATCCGAAACTTCTTCATCATGGTATAGCTTACTGCTTTGATCCATGTCTGTCTTGATAATCAATTAATCTAGTCGGCCCGGGAATTAGTGAATCACTCGGTTGTAAGGTCTCGTCGACTTCATAAACCCTCGCATCCTCACATCATCTCACGTTCTCAAAGCCTTTACGCATTTACACCTTTACAAACTTTTTCCGCTAAGATCTTCACCACACAACACCTTACTACACCTCACTGCGCCGTAGCTATCAAAAGCTCGTGTTCGCATTCCACGACATCGAATTCGAATTCGAACACAGTTCTCAGACTACTATACCTCTTCATTTACAACGAGTAACCATGGCTCATAGCCTACCATAAAACGCAATGAGTATAGGTGTCACGGCTGCTTTTGTTGTGGTTTCAACTACTCTGATTTTGTGTTATATGAGGCGCACTCCTCACCTACCAAGAAATGCGTTTAGAACTCCGGCCTTCAGATCTATTCCTAGGCATACAATCGGCCCCTCACTCCCATTACGGACCTTTATGGACGAGGAGGATCTGAACACGTTTTGGTGGGTAGACTTCTGACTTGGATACTTGGTGGAGAGAACTTTTTCTTTTTCTTGTATCGTTTGCGTGATATTTAGAGGATGTTTTGCATCAGGATGTATATTTGGGGAAGGCAATCGGGTGGATGTTTTTAATGGAATGATTGGGCGAGGTGCTGTAGAAACAAAACCTGCTAGAAGTACATCTTGACTTCCTATCCATGATTTGACCTTCTTAGCCAACTTGTTAAAATCATCCTTTGTTTAGATAAATTCATTTAATGAAACTCCTGCTACCCAAAATTTATTCTTTTAATAAGTTGCAGTGCTTCACACTTCCTCTTTGCAATGAATACCTCGATAGTTTTGGGCGACAACACCCCTATGAATCATACTCATGAGCTTTACTACACAGTAATTTGTCAAATTTATCGATGTTTCCTTGGATTGAGAAATTCCACCTAATATTCCCGTGAAGATTCTACAAGTTCCATCCATAAACATTCACAATTTTCAAATCTACAAAAGCTGTGATTGTTACCCCTCTTCTCTCGAAGACCCATTCACTTTAATCCAGAATCCAGATTCACTTCAACTGTCGAAAGCCGGTCTAGACAGTTCGAAGTTATTTTAGCTTCAAGTTGGCACCAACTTCTTAACGCATTCAAGTTTTTACACTTTCAATATATCAGCATCTTAATCTTCCTTCCAATACTCTACCCCATCTTAAGCACATCAAAGTCCCAAGCCAGCACAACACAAATTCAACATGCAAGTACTCAAGCAACCGCGTAACCAATTTACACCAGAGGCATTTACTCATGGCCCAGTAACAAGTCTCAACGGTGAAGATATTGTAATAGGCAGTGCTTTTATCTTATTTATTTTCTTCTTCAGCGTCTTGGGTTTCTTCTATCGATTCTCTCTTTCCTCATACCAATATTTCGAAGGCTCGAAGAAAGTCTCCAATAAATATCGCTCGCAAGGATGGAAGGGATATCGTTGGAGAAGAGCGAGAGGAAATAATTAAGCGTGTCATAAAATGGTTCATCGACTCTCGATTTCGTTATCCGGGAACTTTTCATGCGCAGGTTCTGGTGCTTTTTGGGTTAAGGTACTTTCGACATTTTGGCTGTACTCGTGATTCATTCTTGGCTCTGTCTGTGTTGCGTTGAATTGGAATGTATATCTGAGTGATGAGGAATGTGGCGGGAGAGAGAGGAGAGACCAGTATCTTCAAAACCCCATCTTCACTTCCTCATAATCAACTCGGAACATCGATTTCACATCTGTTGTTCCCTTCAGAAGTTTATGCAACTTATCACGAAGTCCAAGTATCCCGTGAGGTCTACCCATATAGTCCATTTGGAAAACACATCCTCATTCCTGCCCTTTTCGCTCTTCGTACCTTTCACCTCTCCTTCTCTGTTATATACCACAATACTCTATTGAGTATCTCAATTGAAACAAACAGCTTTTGTGGTCAAGTAAGTTGATTTCTCGTTCGATTCATGAGTATTCTTCAACTAATAAGCAGCAGATGGTTAGGACTCCACCCTTCAACCCACGATTATATAATTGTTGAATATGCAACCTTGGTGAACCAGTTCATTGTTCGAGTCACCACGATTTCATATTCTTTTTCATTTTTGTTACTATTTGGGGTCCTTCTTTAGCGGTTGTGGAGGTAATAACTTTTCTTTGCTCTTTGTATGTTGTGTAAGTTGTAGACTACTTTTCGGAGCAATCTTCATTTAGTTACTGATGGACTCGCAGGTTCAAACGATTAGAGCACTTATTATTGATTACTGCTTTCCTTGTAGTCAAGCTTTACATCGAACAATCTGCCATCCATACCTTACCACTGCCAATTTCAACACATCAACACTCGAAGTTTAAACCAAAAAAGTACCATTCCGAAAACACCGATGATAAAATGGCCAACTCCACAGCCGTCACATATCCCGACCCTAGAAAGAACCCAATATCCGGCGTCGTCTTTTGCATCTCCGGGGCAGTTTTAGTTGTCATATTGATCTTTGTATGTTGTGGATACGGATGTATGAAGAAGAGGAAACTGGAGGCGCAGATTAAAAGGGAAGCGAAAATGGAAGCTAAAGCACGTCGGAACGCTGAGTTCAGCATGGTTAATGTCCCGTCAAAGGTCTATTCGATACGATCTTGATTCTAGTTTTTGGTTAAAGGAGTGAAGGATTATATGAACGTAGGAAATCGGGTCATGGAGGGTGTGGCCGCATGAATGTTTGTATTCCTAGCTGATTCCTTCCTAATATGGTTCGATATAATCGGATTTGTGGGTGAATGTTTTATATCGAACCACAAATACGATGTTCTATTGGAATGGTTTATATCTACTACGATATCTCTACCTTCGAAGTTCATTTGAAATTCTCAAGACTCTAGGACCTCAAATTTTCAATCCACTGGCAATTTCACACTTCGATTACAACTTCAGAAGCAAAATTCCGCCTCGGAAGCTCATTCATGATCAACTCTCTGCAGAGATATCATCAGAAATGAGCTGCTGCATCGGCGATTATAACCCCAGTAATTCAGGCCGCAGGAACTGGGCCTTAGAAATCTTGATTCTATGGCCCCTTTCGGTCGTCTGGATAGGCATATTATCTATCCGAGATGGAGTCTGCTCTGTTTTTAACTACATTTATAAAACGCTCAAACGTTGGACTCTGAGAATATCGCCTGGATTTTTGGGCAATCGCAAGAATACAGCTTCGGACCAACTTCCCAAAACCAACATCCCACTTCAAGCAGCTCCGAATACCCCTCCAACATATTCTCTCCATTCAAATTCTTTCATCAATACTGTCTCTGAAAAAGACAACCCCTCACGTCATATAACCACGCCCTCAGCCCCTACCAGCAATCCTCTCGAAGTCACCCTGGAATTCTCTCCGCAATGCGTTCAAATCGAACGTTTCAGGGAGAGCCGATTTACAGTCGATCCACCTCCTCTATATCATTAGACTGTGGCTTGGTCTTTCTCGACATCGCATTTCCTATTTGTGTCCATGGTGGATTTCAAGAAAGGTCGGATTGGTTTGCGTGGTTGGTGTTTTGGATAGGAGCTTCGCCATTGCTTTTACTGCATTCATTTTGGTTGAGAGAGGGATGAGAGGAGGTATTTTGACAAAGAAGTAATCGCAGGTTATCTCGCTGAGTTGGGTTGTACAATATTATGGCTCTTGATGCATGATATATTGAAATTCAGATTTGGAGTTTCTGCATAAGTTATAACATCATCCTATCTAACATTTCGTGCACACGATGACTTATTTACTAGTATGATTCATTCATGGGTAATATTTCCCATGTGAATCATAATGCAATGACTATCTATCTATTTATTAAGTCAGTGTTGATTTGTACGATAGATTTCATATCGATCGACAGTTGGATATCGAGAAAGCGAGATTTTGCATGGTCAAATGTGAATATTTTTACACCATTCTATCATGATATCTATCATCCACAATGTTTCTCGTCCTTAAGCCCCGCAAGTGCACCCATAAAATGACTATTTGCTCGTTTCTTCGGTTGAAAATTTCCTGCTACTATGATTCTCCGCATCTGCACACACATACTAGTGTATACGATGTCTTAACCCTAATATTCCGAGTTGCAGATAGCACAATAGTACAAGAACATGCACATAAGTATGAAAAAGAAATGGGTTTCAATAACTTGCTAATTGAATATCGATACAATGAAATAAAAGACTCCGCCCTTTCTTCCTCCCTTTTCCGTTTCAACTTTCAAACCCAGGTATCAAATCATAGACTATCCTTTCTTTTCCCTTTCCTTTCCCTTTCCTTTCCCTTTCCTTTCCCTTCCCTTTCCCTTTCCCTTTCCCTTTCCCTTCCCTTTATATCCCTTCTCTTTCCCTTTCTATTCATACAGTGCTCCCAATTCCCATTTCCCATTTCCTTATGATAATCATACGCAAATACATAACATGACTACCTCCCATTCACAATCCATATTCTGCTCAACAGCCCGAATTCTTTTCCCGAATTCGCTCTCACACACCTTGCTACTGTAGAGAAACATGCATACGAATAGTAATGAAAGATGAAAGGTGAGAGATGATTAGAACATATTCTAAATATATCTCCCCCCAATAACCCCTCTCTCACTCTCCTTCTTCTGCCCCGGACTCCTCATCGAGTCCCTCACAATCTCCTCCTTCTTCGCAGACGCCTGAGCTCCCTCTCTTAGCGAGGGAATCGCAGCAACAGGAGGAGGAGGTTCAATCACTACCCCCAACCCACTACCCATCTGTACCCCAGACATCTTACATCCATCCAAATACCTTTCAAATTCCCACGTCCCTGTCTCACCTTCGGTAGGCGTATCCATTCCCATCGTTGCATTCGTAAAACTACTATTATTCGTTGTAACAGTATCATTTTCCACCACAGGATTATTATTATCATATTCACCAATTCTCTCCCGATACGCTTCTGCTTCTTTGTCCATTCGATTCATGCGTTCAATGTTACTATCCCTATTCATACCCAAATGCAAATTACTTCCGCTACCGCAAATTCCACGCTCGGTATCTATCCATGGTTTTGTTGTTTCGGTCTTAGGTATGATCAAAGCGGCATCGCTTGCAAAACTTAAGGCGCTCAAGGCGGGACTACTAGGTCGACTATCGGTCTCCATTTCTTCGAGTTCCTCATCCATTTCATCCATTTCTGCCCAGCATAATACATCATTACCACCGCTCAATTCATAAATCTCTTGAGCTTTTTCTTTTCGCTTTTTCTTGCGCTCTTTACGGCGTGTGGAGAGACTTGCGAGATGGAATTTAGGTTTAGCTCCGGTGGGAACTAAATTGAGATTTTTGTTGAGGATGGCATCGGTTGCATTCTTGTGACAGGGAATGGAGGCACCGGAGGTGTTGTATTGTGGGTAAGGTGTGAGGCTAGGGCTCCCAATGGCTTTACCGATGTTTAAAGAGACAAGGGAGCGATTGGAAGGGGTCAGGAGGACAGAATTGGTGCCCTTGTCGAAAAAACTTAATTCCGAGGGGGCGTTGGAGACGCGTTTGGATTTTTTGCCTGTTTTGTCTTTTTTGAAGATGAAAGGAAGAGGAAGGGGAGAAGAGGGGGCGGAGCGGAATGACTCCTTTTTCGAGAGGCTCCTGGAAGATGATGCGAGTGTGGAAACGGTATTTGACCGCTCAGGAGCTTGTTTGCGTTGGTGGACGCGGCGAAGGATAAAAGTTGTCAGACAGAGAGTTAAAGCTATGGAAGCAAGGATTGCGAGAACAATGGCTGCTTTGACTGAGGTTGAGATTTTAGGTTTTGAAGAAGAAGATGATGGCGCGGGGGCATTGAGAGGGAGGATGGCAGTTGGATTTGAGGCTGGATAAATTGTAGTCCAGTTGCGTTGATGAATGGAGAATTGTGAACGTTCGTAATCGGCGATTAGGTAGGCCTCTTGGAGAAATGCTCGTCCAAGTGTGATTTGAGAGCTGTCGGCTGCTCGTTTAAGAGGGAAATACCGAGTACTGTTTTGGACAAGAGGGTAATCGGCCCACCAATCGAAAGCAGCGTATGGGAGTGTGATATTTACAATAGAGTTAGAAGTCGAATTTGTGAGAGTGAAAATTACAGATGCATTTTTGGCGACAAGTGTAGTGTATTGGGCGTCGTTGATTAAATATAGTTCTGACTGTGAATCGTGCGTAATACCGAGAGCTTCTTCAAACTTTTGGCATATGCTGATTGGTAGATACAGGTATGGGATTGATGAATCAATGAAAGCTGGAAAAGAGGATGATGGCGATGAGACGACTTGAGATTTCCCGCCAGAAGAGGTGATTGTGATTGTATTGACATCAATCGTTAGGTCGGCACCGTCAGATGTAAAGTCGACAGTAAGATTATTTGGTTCGAAGAGAGACTCTTCATAACCCCCCAAGGTAAGATTACCAAACACTCCTCCGCCATTTGATCCCCCACCATTGCGATAATAAGCTCCTGCAGTGTAGCCATATGACAATGACGGAATGTGACCTTGAGACTTTAGATTGGACATGTAACTTGGTGCAGGCTCGGTTCTGCTTGAAAAATTTGTAGGTTCCGGATTTAGACCAAAGAGACCCAGCCAAAAGTCATGAGTGGTGATAGTTGCGAGGACTTGTGAGCTCAGTGAGGGAGATTCACTACCTGGAGATCCCAACATCACGATATCATTGCCATAGTTTCCATTGCCAGCAAGACCAAGCCCAAACTCAACTTCCAAAGCAAATTCACCTCCTGGATTGATAGTGTTTGGTACCCTAAAGTTTTGTTAATGCCATGATGATACATCAAATTTTATACATTTCACGTACCATGTGGTTGACGTGTTTGAGTTGAATATTAAACCTCGTGAGCCAAGACAATTTCCTGGGTCTGATGGAGTACACCCGTCTGGTGATATAACCCAAGGTTGATTGCTTGCTGTTGATACGAAGACCAAGACGGGCTGAGAAGGTGTTCCTGCTGTAAGCCAGAAGCTTGACCAATTTCCGTCAATACCATTCCTAATAATCATGTTAATGAGTGACATACTGAGGTGGAATGTTGAAGATCGACAGTAACTTACCAATTACCACTTGGAAGAACAGTGAGAGGAGGAACAGGGACTAATGAGGTTGTTGAGGCCAAAGTCTGGTTAATGAGGCCGAGGATAGGCAATAGAACGGAGACCAAACATCTCCAATAAGACAATGGCATTGGAAAATATCATCAAGAATAGTTTCATAAATTAGTAATTGTTGAAAAGACAGAACATGCTGGCTATGATACAATGTCTGGCAAGGAAAGACAAGAAAGAAGAAAAAAGACGAAAACAAGTTCAAACGGGCACAAAGAACGTGGAACTCTAATCCAAGCTTCAGACAAGATCTACAGAAAGACGGAAAGTTCAAAAGAAAAGTAATGTACGTAGGAACGGTCGAGAACTTGGAGGATCAAAAAGCGTGCTGTGCATGCCTGGCAGGCATATGATACTACTTATCTCTTGTGTCAGATAATTTCATGTGCCAGGATCTGCGGATGGGTGGAAGAAAAGAATAATAGTTTCTATCGAATTTGCCTAGAGCTTAGAATGGCTACACACAAAGAGGGGCGAGATTTCATAGTTAGGATAATTATTGAGAAGGATTCATCTCTGGCTCTGTCATGACCTATATGTGGCATATGGCTAGCCAGTTTCCAACCCTGCCTTTTCAGAAGCGGGAGATTCACAAAAAGAATAGGCCTGTATAAATTGGGGCCAAAATCTATCTCACTTGGTAGATGATGATGAAAAAAAGGCACGGTGGTAGCAAGACTTTATGAAGCTTTGTGTAGCTTCAAGCAGCTTACATGAATTTCCGAAGTCCCCATACTGTACGGGATCTAAAGAGATGCAGCAGAACAATTTGACTTGCATACTTGAAACGCAAACCTGGGGTAGAACGAGGCTCTCTTCATGAGACTGCCACCAAGTTAAATGCTATTTAACCCATTGAATCTGGCTTTCAAATCCTATCTGAGGCTCTCAAACATTCAATTGAGAAGAATACAGTAATTTACGAGCCCTCAGAGTAGTATTTCCACATCGAATTTCTTCTTTTCCAAATCCAGGGGTTGAAATTTCAAATCCGCGACGATGTAACGATGTAACGATGTCTTCGTGTCATTTGATTTCCACATACCACCATAATCCCCTGTTTCTAAAGCCAAAGGATCGGATTAATCGAAGTTGAATCCTTACGAAAACGTGGAAAAGGGATGATGATGAGTGAGAATGTAAGACGGTTTGATTTTTTTGGTGATAATTGAGGTTGAGAGAGAGAAGAAAAGATAGGATGATTTAGTAACAATTAATTCGGCGACGCGGGAGAAAATACCCAAGTAGAGTTCAACATTTCAGTTGAGCTGCTTTTAGTTATGGCAATTGCCGCTTTTAGTTGGTTTTTGGGGAAAGGGGGGGATGGAAGGTCCTAACTTTAGATGGTTAGGTAATTGGTTCTATAAGATTCTTCTCACAAACGGCATAACACTACATCAACCCATCAACCCATCGTCACAACACCACAACACCACCATACATACACACACCATCTACAGATTCTACACATCATCTCTGGATCACCACAAAATCTTTGGGTAAAACAAAAAGAGCCCCCAAAAAACAATCAATCTATCGTTCGAGTATTTGGTACAACTAGTCGCTCATACACAACAGGTAGCTGTCCTCAGTCCTCAGTCTAGACCTGTGTTGCAACATTGTTGATTCCATACTCTCGCATATAGCATATGTTTGGATATAGCGATACGAGTACTCGAGTACAACATATATCGTTGTTGGAAAAGAACCTTCGTCGTGTCACGTCACTTCCATCAACAATTTAGCTCTTATATGAAATGATGGGTTTGTTATACATCTACAGGTTTGCCACTTTGTTTTTACGATGCTCATCCCGTCATCGTACTTCTCATGTAATTTATTATATGATCGCACCAAGGTTACCTATTTTAGGTGTGTCTCTAGAAATTCCATCTTATTCCAAGGTTTCTAGTGATATCTAACGATGTTACCTCAACTACTCTCTATCTCTGCCTCTAAAAATATCCTCGGAAGAAGAGAAGAGTGCGCAGCAAGCATAATGATACTGCACCGCACCCACACCTTCTCCAAAGTGATCGGAAATGGTCTGTATCGTTATATGTAGGTGCTTCATTTTGTTTTTCTGCACTGTGTACCTCTTTCTGCAGGGGGCCAACACTTTCACTAGGATTACTGTATTTTAGTTCAACCGAGTCTTGTTCATCCATCCAAATTGGCACAGCCGCTTTCGCAACCTCCCTTGATCTTTCTTGATCCTTCAACCTTCCACTCATTTGTTTACGAGCCATAAGGCTCTATATTTGGCCTACAGGTTGCATTGCTTACGATGGGTTGAGTTACCGAATTGAGCAAGTCGCTCTCTATTTATGCTGCGAACCCGTTAGTGTCAGGCACAGCATCGGCTCTTGCATCAGCAATAACTTAATGGAGACTTTTTGATCAGCCTTTTATTCTATGGTGAAGGGGTAAATATCCTTGTAATTTTTGGGATGGGGATCCAACTTGTTACTTCCCCACTACCAAGTGACTGACTTACATACCCAACTGTTTGATGTGTTCCCAAATTTCATCATGAGATTATTCTATGATGCAGGCTTGTGGGTGAGCAATATCGTACCTAGCCCCATGGTTTCAGTTCTTTCGAAGAATATAGGAGCCTCCTCCTCTTGCAATTTTGTCCTTTCCCTCCTTCTCCCGTCATTTGTTATTTTGATTCTATGTTCTCATAAGACTTTGTCAATGGGTTGATGCCCGGAATATTGTCCCATTTTCAACATGAAAGTCTTGCCAGGTTTTCTAGGCACTCTGTCTCTTCTACATTCAGTAACTGCATTTCCCAATCTAGACCGAGGTAAGCTTATTCAATATTGATTCGTGGGTTTGGTTCATCCTGTGGCTTTAAGTTTTACATCTGCTGATATATTCTTTCCTTCTAGATGGTTTATCAGTTAAAAAGTATACTAATGAAACCTCATCGTCGCATACAAGTTCTTCAACCATAATATCAAAAAGCTCTCCAACCACCACACTCGTTTCACATAGCACATTGTCTATCTCTTGTACGGCAACAGTCACTTTAACAAGTGGCCAGCCTAGTTTAGCCGCAAGAGAAGCTTGTCCTACCACTGTCACTATCATTGATACACCTGCATTAGTTGGATATAATAAAGCTGCCGTTGAGGCATCTACCTCTGAGAAGCCCATCGTCTTTACCTCGGCCGAAGCATCGACTTCAAAAACCTCCGCACATACTACTACTACCACAAATGAAATCAAATACAGCTCTACCAGCCCTCAGTCAGTATCCGCATCTCTTGACTCCTCAAAAATATCCGTCGAAGTTTCTAGTAGAGCCTCAAGTACTTCAGAGTCGTCAACTGAGCCAATAACTCAATCAAGTCAAACTCAATCGAGTCACGAATCAAAAACTAGCTTTTCTACAAGTGAATTTCAACCAACCTCAGTATCCTCAAAGAGCCAAAGTCAAACTAATCAAGAGCCATCACCGGGAAGGCAGTCAAGCACTTCCAACCCAATTCCTGACGCAGCTACTAGTTTACCAGGCCAAGCATCAACGACAATCAAGAATCCAGAGACTACAATTCATAGTTCAAGCATACAAGGACAAAGTACATCGGCCAATAAATCAGAGATTACAACCCATAGCTCGAGCGTACAACAAAGTACGTCAGAGTCACAATTCACGAGCAAAACTGCCGAGGCTCCAGCTCCAGTCAAACCATCGGATACTACCTCTCACAGTATAAAGCTTCCAAGCAGTACCCAAGAGCCATCTAGTTCTCTCAAAGGACCTGATGTCGCTCCTACAAGCTTCGAATCATCAATTAGTGAAACCTTAAAATATAGTAGTTCAATTGGAGGAGCATTTGCATCGATTAAGACTTCGGAAATCCATTCGTCCAGCCTTTCCTCCACCAATCGTCCAGAAAAGACTGAAATTACAAAGACAACTGAAGAAGCTTCTTATACGTCCTCCTCCTCACTCGGCAAAACTACTGGTGGAGTCCTCTCTACCGCCGGCGAGAAATCCACGACTTCGATCCCTCAAACCTCTACATCTATCAAATCATCACCTGAGCAAGAGTCGATTACATCACATATAACAAAATTACCAAATCCAGAAGTAACTTCTGGAACAGGGACTACCAAAGAAGTAACAGAGCCTACTGCGTTACCTACCAGTGAATTTTCAACCTCGATTGAAAGGTCTAAAACCGAGTCATCGCAGTCCTTTTCTGAAAAGAAATCTGCATCAGTACAGGTAGAACCAAGCACAAAAGCCACCAGTACCCGAACCTCTGTCATTAAACCTTCATCAACAGACATGAATATAAGTGTTGTTTTGGGTTGTACGGCGACCCTCTCGGTTGCCGGTCAAGTTTTACCAGCATGTCCATATACCATTACCCTGGATTCATTTTTTGCCACGTCGAAAACGCAAGTTTTGGACTCGCCTACGAGTATCATAGTTTCGACAAGTGGCCCTGCTACTTCAAAATTAATTGAAACTACCAGCTCAAAGGTGCCAGAGGCTTCTAGTAGTACATCCAAGATTAGTCCTGCTACGTCTAATCCGGCTACTTCTAATCCGGCTACGTCTAATCCGTCTACGTCTAACCAGGCTACGTCTAATCCGGTTATGTCTAACCCAACCAGCAAATCGCCAGATGCGCCTACATTTGTCTCAAAGCCTAGTGTGCCAACTACGAGCTCAGATAGCAAATTACCTGATACTCCTACTTCTCAGCCAGGGACCACTGTTCCGATTATCCCAATCACAACTAAGTCATCTGATTTTGCTACTTTTGTCCCAGGAACGACTAAGTTACCTGAAGCCCCCGTGTCTAATCCAGGAACAACTAAATTGTCTGACGCTCCCACATCTCAGCAAGTAACAACCAAATCACCTGACCAGCCAACCTCTAGCCCAGCAACTACCAAGTCACCTGATGCCCCTAAATCATTGCCAGACACCACAGATTTCGTTTCCGTTCCGGGGACTAAACCAGCTGATACTACCACAAGTAGTATAAACCCTCCAGAATCTGCATCTACGGGAATTTCCTCTGTGTCCAAAAATCCTGTATCTGTTACTGGGACAAAAACAGTAGATACCACACCTTTAAGCAATCCAACCAATACTGCAATTGGAAATCCCACGTCCCTTCCTTTATCCACTGGAAATACTGAAACGACTACACCAGCTGTAGGTATTCCAGTCGGTCTACCAACAAGTGAAAAAAATAAAGTTCTCCCAGGATCCACAGGAACAGGCGATACGATCGGCACTCAACCCATAGCCAGTAATCCCGGTCTCCAAACAAGCACGACGGGAAAAGCCCCCTTAGCATCCGATACTATTGCCGCAATCCCCAGCATCCAAGTATCTCCTACTATTGCAAAAACCAACCCCGAAATCACTAGCGCAATCTCTAGCCCAACAATAATCCCCACAACGATTAAGCCCTCACCAGGCCAAACAACCATCGCTCCCGTTGTAGTAAACTCCCTAACTCTCAGTCAAAAAACCTCCAACTTCGTCATCGGTTCCCAAACCATCAAACCCGGCTCCGAAGCCACTGTTTCCGGTGAACGAATCTCCATCGCTCCTTCCGGATCCGCTATCATCATCAACGGCGCAACTACAAGTGCTCCCTCCGAATCATCCTCTCCTTCGAATGGCGCAAAAGCTGTGTTATCTACTACTACTGCCCCATTACCAGGTGTTGTGGTCCTTGGAACTTCAAGCGTGACGGCGGATTTTAGTAATTCGGGATTTGTGATTGGTAGCGCTACACTTACACCAGGAGGAGCAATAACCCAAGGAAGTACAATAATCACCCTCCCCCCTTCAAAAACCACCACTCTCCCCTCAAGCCTCGTCGTAATCGGCTCATCAACCTACACCAAAAACTCCGCCTCAGACGTAATAATCGGATCTCAAACCCTGAAACCCGGCTCCGTTATCACCGTCGATGGCTCCACCCTCTCTTTATCCCCCACGGGCAACGCGGTGGTCGTAAATGCGAATAGCGGGTTCGTTACCCATACAGTGAGTTTTGCGAGCGTAGTCCCGGTTAGTAGTCTTGTGATTGGGGGCAAGACGTTGACGGCTGGGGGGACGGTGACGGAGGGGAGTGATATTTTGAGTTTGGCGGCGGGAGGGACCGGGATTGTGGTTGTGGGGACGATGACGGTGGGGGCTGGGGGGGCGACGGAAGGGGCGAAGAAGAAGAGTGCGGGTGTGAGGAGTAGGGCGGAGGGGTGGGGGATGTTGTATTTACAGGTTTTTGTTGTTGTTTTGGGATTTTGGCTGTGAATGTAAATGTGAATGTTCGATAAGGTTGAGAACTTTGGCGAGGGATTTTTTTTATATTTCTATATGTTTTAA
>NGKJ01000006.1:567393-579125 GCA_002162495.1 Myriosclerotinia curreyana
GGGGTAGACAGGCAGGCAGGATAATGATATCATAGCGTGCTAAGCGAAAAATTTGTTAGCTCAGGTCGGATCGGAATGGAGGCTACATTTTATGTATCTACTTTCTTATTTTCTTACTTTCTTTTACATTTCTTTTGTCTTGTATTATTACTACATAATATAATGATGAAGTACCTCTACTAATTGGGGATAAGCAAACCTTGGGGAGGATGGATTAGATTGGATAGCGTACTGTAAGGAAAACGGTATGGGATTAACACTATGAAGTTATTATCGAACACTTTACCCGGAGATCAGATCAGATCAGATCATATCAGATCAGATCAGATCATATCAGATCATATCAGATCATTTTTATATATGTATTTTAAAAAATGTACAAAAATACATCCGTAACCCGATGTTTAAAAGCCTCCTCAAGTCCCCAATACTCTAAATGTATAGATTACAATCTTACAAGTAATAAAATCATCCATGCAACTCGTTCAAATCCCTAGATGGGGAAAGACCTCGAAGACGAAGAGAGAAAGGGAAGTAAATATAAGTATTATTTACCTATTATACTCAATCAGGAAATACTGGTTAAACTCAAATTGCCCAGGCGATTGATTGGTAAAGAAATATAATCGTACGAACGAAATTATACATTAGGCATTTTCGCGATGTTGTAAATTCATGATGTAGGAAGGTAGAACGTGACGTTTGCGCTGCGACTTAACAAAATGCGACCACCACTTAGGTAAAGTTCTGTGCCCCTGAGGCGAGGAGTCTGACTGTTTGAGAGAGTGATGAGGGGGTGCATGATGTATTATCCAAAAGCGATGGAGAGTAATTTACTTATTAGAAATTGAGACTTTTATATGAAACGAGGAACTTTCCTCGCTTTTTTCTTTCTACTATCAATATCGTATTTCGAATAAATATGAAATATTTATCTATGAAGGAAAGTAATTACATTGGTCTTTAATCAGTTACCTATAAAGTTGTATCGATGGATTTCAACGAAGAATCATAATCCCTTCTATCATTCTAAACTCGTTTATTCCCTATACAATTCTAAATCTTACTCTGCAAATAGAATAAACGAATGAGACGAAATGAAACAAAAACAAGAGAGGAAGATTTATTCCGTAATAGGAGTAAATGAACTATTCCTTCTTCGCCCTCTTTCTTGCTAGCCCATCAGACATACATTGAGCCACATCTTCTATTGTCGTACCTCTTTTTCTCTTTTCGGTTTTCTCCTCCCCGAGAACCGTTTCGTTAGCTACCATTCGATAAACGTCGGCGATTTCCCCGAACATTCCTTTTCCTGTTTCTACCTCTCCCTCTCTTCCTTCTCCGCCGGAAAATCCGGTTTCTCCGTGGCACATCCCGATTTCCTCCATTTCCCTTACCCACCTGTAAGCTTTTGGTGGCATACCTGTTATTCCTCCGCCAACCGATTTCCACAAGCCCGGTAGCCTCTCACTCATTCCCTTTTCCAATTCTTCCAAGACTCCCAGTCTTTGAGCTGACGTAAGTGCTTGAATGCATAAAGCCGTAAACCCTTTTGCCATACTGGAAAAACAACATTTAAGACCCGATGCCTTACCAATTTCTTCACCTAGATAATTAGTATTTAGGAGTTCTGCCAAATGAGCACCAGATATGGGAGCTTTGGAAAGTTGATGAGGTCCGGAAATGGGCATCGAAGGACGATTCCATGCGTGCTCTAGATCTGGATCAATGGCTGCCGTGGTATTGGGAGTAGTGGTGTCATTTTTGAGTCTGGGAGCACCGCCAATAATTCCACCATCGATGAAATTGATGGATGGTGATGTGGTATTGATATGAGAAGCGACTGAGCCAGCGGTGACAGGTGCTATTGCGTTGAGGTCAAGATAGTAGAGGGGAGTGGATTTTGGTGGAGAGAGTGAATTAAAGGCGGTAGTAATCCGAGTTGCCGTTGGGAGTGCATCGCGAGGTGGAACAATGGAGAGAATGTAGTCCGATTGTAAGACTAAGGATGCGTCCGTAGGTAGGAGTTCGATATTGGACTTTTGAGCGCGTTCATGTGTATCTTGGCTGAGCGAAAGAAGGTGAGTTCAATGTAAAATGACGAATAGTAGGAGGGTAGAATCTAATTTGAATAAGTGCCTGCAATAACTTCGAATCATCAACTTCGATGGTTTAGACGCTCCCGGTCTCATTATGAAGAATTTTTTTGAATTGAAGAACGACGATGGCCCCCTCATCACAGTAGCTGGTAGATGTCATTTCTCCCAATTTCTTTCCAAATACAATACAGTAAATGACAACAGCACGTCGGGTCTTCGTATCTCCTCGCTTGATGAGTTTATCCCCTTCCAATGAGACTCAGTTTTAACAACGAACTTCTTTTTGAACGTTGTAGCTTCTCCGGGCTAATAATTGATATTATGAGTGAATCAAAGAGATAATACAACCAACCTTCGACCCTCAATATTCGTCACAACACGATAATTATGAGCAATAAGCAACTTTGCGACGCCCATACCCATCTCTCCAATGGAGATAATACCAACAGTGGCAAGTGGTGACATTTTGAGAAGCTTGATTTAGGAAAATTTAGAAGAAGATGGCCAAAACATGAAATCTGATCTCTACTTCGTAGATTTATATGAATTGACTCATTAACCTTAAGTGTGCGACTTCGGAGAAGGAATGGGGGTAGGTACCGGTAGTTATGCATTTGAATGATCACATGATCTAAATGCACAGGCCACATTGAATATCGAATCCGTCGCGAGTCCAAAGGTTCACGTATTGATCTCATAGCAAAGAATACTTGTATACTTATACATAATAATTCAGCTTATACAAGTCAAAATAATATCGAAGAAAACACCTTTTACTTACATTATACCATTTCTAATACTTGAAAATGGATAGAAGTCTTGATGAACTCACTGGTGATCGCCAGGTAAGCCCCGTCAAAACTCGACGCCTCGAAAATGTTGTCTCAGCCTTGCAACACAACATAACACTGACGTCTTCAAGCAGCAGAGAAATGGTGGAAATCGAGGACGAAATGGCCGCAGAAATAATAATCGCAATGATTGGCCTCGTGATGGTGTAAGAAAGGTAAGAATTTCTTTACAACCTTCTCGACAACTCTCGAGTCCCGAGTTCATTCGTTAACATTTCACCGCTCCAGGTGCATACACCTCCTCAATCCTCATATACATGATTCCTCCCCGAACGTTCTCAGATCGCATCGCTGCTTCAATCAGCGCATGACGCCTCGACGGTTCATGGAATGTACGTAGATAGAATAGATAGCTAACCCACGCCTCCTCTCCTTTGGCAGCCAAATCGAGGTGAAGAATCTAGAAACATAGACTCGTAAGTCTTGAAATTTTATATCACATTGGAAAGCAACTAACCTTATTAGGGAATGGGTTCATGACAAATATGATGATCGAAGTACGCATCACTTTCATACTTTCTCGACCTCCTAAGCTCACGAATATCTAGACGCCCGTTCTTCGAATCGCCCGGAAAGACGCAACTACGAGGAGGAAAGACCATTGTATGCAATATATACTTTTCAAACTAGTATTGTATGCTAATACAAAATAGAAACAGCGCAAAGGTTATGGTTGAGAATGTACACTACGATTTGACAGAAGAAGAATTGGAGGTATGGAATATGGAAAGGAATATCAAGATTTTATCTGCTAAGAATGGTGCTAGGGTCTTTTTGAGCGCATTGGTCGTGTTGCTTTTTTGAAACTCGTTTATGACCGAGCTGGACGTTCAGAGGGAGTTGCGTATGTAACTTATGAGGACCCAAGGGACGCCCAGAGAGCTATTGCTGAGTTCCATGGTGCAAATGCCAATGGTATAAGTTACATGCCCGTCTTATACAACGTTTCTAACCTCCTCTAGGGCAACCAATTCGTCTTAGATCTGTCCCAGAGGGTCCACCGAGAGGCCGTGGAGGCAGAAACCAACCCGAATCATCAGGTCGTTCCCTTGCCGATCGCATGACTCTTCCTCGTTCTCGTTCTTTATCTCCTCCAATCAGACATTCTGATGTCAGTAGACCAGCACCTGATAATGTTGATCGATATGTCCCAGCAGACCGAGGAGACAGAAGAAGACGTTCACGTAGTCCATTACGCCGAGGAAGAGATGGTCGCAGACCTGGTGCGAGAAGGGAGAGAGGCGAGCGCAATGCCGGTCGTGTGGGAGAGAAAATTGCAAAAGACGGCAGACCAAAGAAAACGCAAGAAGAACTCGATGCCGAAATGGATGATTACTTTGGGAATGGATCCAAACAAGAGGAAAATGTTGATGCCACTACAAATGAAGCTCCAATTGCAGTTCAAGAGCCTGTTCAAACTGGGGATGATATCGAGATGGTTGAGTAGGTGGTTTATAGTACAATAAGGTGTATTCCCGGGAATACACCTAGTTTGTTCGATTCAAACACGGGAATTTCCTGATGAGTGGCATATCAACGGATATCCAACTACTGATTGCTACATATAATTAAACGCATCTCTGGTATTAATCTAAACTTAAAAGGGACTACAAAAATGTGCCTTGACTCCACTTCTTCTTGCAATTAATTTATGGGGGAGGTATCTAGAACGTAGGTACAGTGAATCTCAAAACTTATATCGGGTCTCTCGTCTGAACTACTGAACTAATATTTTCTTTTGAATTGAATCTTGGGATGTTATTCACTGTTTGGTTGGTGCGAATCTAATCTAATCTAGTCTAGTCTGGACTTTTACGTATGTAAGGACGTAAGTACGTAAGTAAGACTTGTTCGCTGGCTTGATGGCTTGATGGCTTGATGGGGGGATGGGGAATTGAATTAAAATCGATATCTAGCCCGGAATGGGTGTGGATGTGGATGTGGATGTGGATGTGGATGTGCTGATACTTGTATACAGTACTTCGTATACAGTACGAAGTATACAATCAATATACAATGGATACAAGATTTCTCAAACACTGATTGAGATATTTGTTATTTATTATTGCATTCATTGCATTATCTTGTATTGTAACCTTGCCTTGTATTGTGACCTTGCCTTGTATTGTAACCTTGCTTTGTATTATGTAGGTATATATAGGTATTTCTACTTTCTTTCTACTTTCTTTTCTATCTTCTACTTTCCTGCTGTACCCAATTTGATAAATATCGAGGAGACTTGAACTTCTTTTTAATGTGGTATATCTAGCATATCTAGCATATCTAGCATATCTAGCATATCTAGCATAATCAGCATATCTAGCATATCTAGCATATCTAGCATATCTAGCATATCTAGCATATCTAGCATATCTAGCATATCTAGCATATCTAGCATACCATATCATCCATAACCAATCTCACTCGTCCCATCCCCCCTCCATCCCAACACACTCAAGAAAACTATCCATTACCCACAAATCCAAAGTCCACGCCTACCACTCAACTCAAAGGCATCTCGAAATCTTTTACCTTAATGAGAAGAATTTTCTTCCCCCTCCCCTTTCCCCTTGCTCTCACTATAGCCATCTTTCTCCCCTTTTGCCTTCCCCTCCGCCTTCCCCTCTTCCTCTCCCTCTCCCTCTCCCTCCCCCTTCTCCCCAACATCCAACAAATTTATCTTCAACTCCTCCACCCCCACCCTAACCCTCCTCAACCTAAACCCTCCCTCTTTCGCTTCCGGCTGCGGCGTATATTTCGGCCACCGCGTATGCCCCACCCTAACCTTATTAACCTGAGCAATCTTCCCATCCGCATTCCCATGCCCATGCCCATGCCCATCACTATCACCATCAACCCTCACACCCAACACGCTTCCCTCAGCCGCGAATTTGAGTTTTTGCGCTTCCTCTTCAAAAGGCATATACCCATTCATCTTAAAGAATAATTGCCTGCGCTCTTCAAAGAGTAGGTACGCCTCTTCTTCTCGGGTAGGGTAGCGTCCATAGGCGCCTATGAATTTCAATGCTATTTGAGTAAGCGTAGGAACGCTCTTGACATTGACGTCACCCTCTTGATCGAGCATTTCTCTCAATTTGTATTCTGCAGTATCTTGAAATGATGTTCCCGGTTGATCACGATATAAGTATGAATATGGCATGTCGATTTTGGTATTGATTTGTTCGTATGCCGTCGCACTTAGTCGTCTTTGGTGCGAGGAATGGAGGTAAATCCCCGACTCGGAAACGGCACCAAACTCGCCTTTTCGAAATTGGAGGAAAGGTTCTGCGTCGTCAGGGGCATTTGATGCATCAGTGTCATCGCTTTTGGGCATTTTATCAATTGTGCTAGGAACCACGCCGAATACAGTTCTCTGTGACCAAACGAGGTCACTTGCTTCCCGAATGTCTAATCCAGTCTTCTTCGGTTCTTTCGTGATATAATTCTCCGCTGCTGCATTGTCGTCACTGCCGCTGGAATTTACATCGGATGATTCAGTCGATGTCGGTTCCTCTGTAAAAGATTCGTATTCTTTTAACTTGTTGGGATTGATGGTAAAGAATTGTATGTGATCACCGCGTCGAGCGAGATTACCTAATGTTGAATCTTGCCCTGCTTCGATCGAATGGGGAGTGTAGGCCATTTTCGCCGAATCAATTTCTCTCCATGTCACTTGGGGATCCAGGGATAAGAGGCCTTCTTTTGGGCCCCAGCCACCGCCACCGCTCACTGACTAGATTTAGTCCTCTGTATGCACCGATGGGAATATAAGGGTTGGAATGATATGAAATCACTTACCGACGCGACAAAGAATGGCTCCAAGAGCTATCTGAGTACCAACAAATCTTAGATTCTTACCATCCTTGCCCCAAGTTGACTCGAGAAGGTTTGTATTTTCAAGCGTTGTGGCCTTGAGGTTTGGATCTACGAGCTCCTTTCGGTATATTAACGCCCACACTCCAATCGTCGAATGCAGTTTATTAAACTCCATATATCGTGTAACTTGAGTTTCTAGCTCGGAAGAAGCAGGTCTGTTATCTGTATCCTCCGGTCCGAAGGATAACTGTCGAATAATATTACCCAGCCCGTAAGCAATAGGTCGAGGTAAAGTGAGAGGAATTGCAGGTACGAATATTGGTGGAATCGTGGTATTTCCATGATGAAAAGCTTTGATATGCTGATATTGTTTCTGTGCAAATCGTAGGCGTTTAAATTCGCCCCTACCTCCAGATATAAATCTACGGGTCCATTGAGATATTTCGAGAGTTGAATGCTTCCCATTTACGAACAAAGTATTTGCTAAAGGTAGGCTTATTCTGGTTTCCAATGATTCTTCGTTATGTTTGTGACGGCGTTTCCCTGAGAGTATGAGATGTGACAATTTATCCGAATTTTTCTTATTATCCTTCGACGATTCATCATCCCACAAATTGTTGGGCTTTAATATTTGAGTCCGTAAACCAT
The DNA here is from genome assembly GCA_002162495.1 of Myriosclerotinia curreyana. Taxonomy (NCBI): domain Eukaryota; kingdom Fungi; phylum Ascomycota; class Leotiomycetes; order Helotiales; family Sclerotiniaceae; genus Myriosclerotinia; species Myriosclerotinia curreyana. The sequence goes on from NGKJ01000006.1 coordinate 574,808, forward strand.
GCAAGATTGAAAATCCCTCAAGTGGCCCAGCACGCTCTGCCATGGGAATATCATCAGGTGAAGGAGCAAGTCCATCAACCACGGCACTGACAACGACGACGTAGTTCGACTTCTCTTTTATGTGAAAATGTGTAAGGCCTTCCAACACACCTTTGATAAAATCCTCATCATCTTCAAGCCATTTCGCAAATGCTGGAGTGGCTAGAATGACAATTGCTTCCTCGGATGCAAAATCGGAAAATTGTCCATAGTATTTAGCCCGTCCCATGCGACCACGCCTTTTGATCAGTCGTAGAACTTGTTCCTTTGTCTGTATGATGTGAGTTATGTTTGCATTTTGAGAATACTAATCTAGCTTACAGTGCGCTTAGGATCCGGAGAGGTGATGGTAAATTGGCGAGGGCTCGGCTTATAAGCATTCCGCTGCAAAGCTACTTTTGATTCTTTCCAATCGGGATTACCATGATTGATTCTCTTAAAAGAGTTGTCTCCTTGAGATTTGGTGCTGGACCGATACGAATCCTTGGAGGAAGTCTTCTGCTGTGAAGCATCTCGAAGCCCTTGTGGGTCCGATCTGGTACCATCAACCAGGCCTCTAACAACAGTCTCTCCAGAAACAGTGGGATAATATTGGGTTGCGCCGACAGACCTCACGATAGTCTTTTTCGATGATCCAAGCCGAGATAATTTGAATCCAATCTGGTGGGGATCCTCTTTGATAATGTCGCCAGCTCTTGCAGTGTGTGAAAACACACGCCTGGCTATACATTGTCGACCTTGATATCGACTCACATTATGAATAACTCTGCTCGATATCTTCAATCGTGGATACGAAAGATTGAGCATCTGATATCCCATGTTGGGAGAGTCATGGAGATTATTTCTTCTTTTCCTCTGGTTGGACAGGGGGAAGCCATGTGAGAATTGTAAAACATCAAAATATTAGTCATTATATATCACGTGATTTATCAACCAATCCATGTTGCTGTGCTTGAGTTCACGAAATTCTTACTTTTCTATTTTATGATTACCAAAATGGCCATTCTCTCGTTGCGAAAAAATTCAGCCAAATTTGTTTTGCTTATTGTGATGGGAAGATAAGAGGCAAGAAGGGGTAACCTGATGAAATGAAATTGAATTTTCGTGATAATCATTAGATAATATGAATCACAGCAGGGAAATATATGTCTTTCCCATAACCCAAATATTAACTTCGGCTCATCTCGGTCTCGGTAATTCTCTATATCAACAAAAGCAAAAACATCGTAATACCTAATACCCAATAATGCCGAAGAGAAGAAGGCTTCGCTTACTCTATCTACCCGCTTGATCGAATAATCGATTCCTTTATGTTTTTCTAAGTTAGACCGCTTCTTGAATCCGAATCTCCATATTCCATAAAAAGTGTCTCGTTTAGCATAGCATGGCTTTTCAGATAATAATAATCTAAAAGAGGTATGTGTGTAGCCAGCCGTGCAAGGAACGACGTAGAAAGAGGGCTCGAGCATCAGATGCGAGCGTGACCAATGAGAGATGCGGTTTGATATTTTCGGCTGGGGGTATCTTAAACGGACTTGGTCTTGACCATACTTGGTCCATAGAGAGGATGGGTTTGTGAGATGAAGTTGCAGTAGTCTGCAGAAGGCTATCGGGATTCGGTACACGAATTCCGATTCGAGATTCGAGATTCGAGATTGATGTTTGCATGGCTGGCGAGAAATGGTAGGGGGGTGATGAATAATGGGATGAAGAACTACTTGGGTATTAACTAATCGGGATTATTATATCCTTTTTGTATTTTGTAATTATATTTATTTTAACAAATAGTATATAACTATAAAACTTTGATAAAAGTATAATTATTATATAAAAATTATTAGAGATTGTCCTCCCCCCTAACTAAAGGTCGGTTCACTCTACTAGTACCTATAACACAATCGATGAGAACTTGGATAATCCATCTACTATTCATCCATCAATCCATCTATCAACCTATTTAAGACTATCTCGAATGAAAGATGTACTCTATATTATTATTCTTTTCGGCCTTCGCCTTACGCGGCTGAAGGATTAGTTAGGCCTATTACCAGTCATCCATATTCTACTTGTAAAAGTAGGTAGCGAAAAGGTTGCAGCTCGAAAGATTAATAGTATTAATAGGATTATTCGGCTTAAGAGTAGTTCTTACATTCGATATTTCAAGAGTGGATCAATAATGTAATATTATACAGAGTAGGTACTTAAACTGTAAATATATATGATCTTCGGCACTGTGCAAAGGATATATCTATCCTACCCGCTTTTCCAAGAGGAGGAAGTGATTCGAATGAAGTAAATTTTGATTTGCAGTAGTAGTACTCCGTAGATGGTTATGCATAGAATGCATCTCTTACGCACATCTTTACAGTACATCTTACGTATATCTCCCCTGTGTATCTACTACTAGGTACCGGTACTGTATCTATTTTTTCCTAGTAGCGTAAGAGGATCGATAATTTATTTGTAGTTCTATATAAACTCTTTATACAAAGTACACATTTATTATTATTATTATTATTATTATTATTATTATTATGATTGAATTTAACAGCGCTTTCTTCGGCTACTTCGGAAAAGCTATATGTACTAGGTAGGTAAGAGAAAAGGGAAAGGGAAAGGTTAAAGAGGTACAGGAGTTATCTTTTGGGAATATTCTGTTGTCTGTTGTCTATTAATATTATATCAAAACGAAAGAAGGTTAGAATAATAATAGAATAACTTCATTTCATGTACATCATACCTACCTACTCATCTACTACTATTTATACTTATTAGTTGTATAGAAAAACTCAAAATTCAAGCTAAATTTGGCGGCATCGTATTGTTGTTATTCTTATTATTTCTTATATCGAATTTCTGGAGATTTGATCATGTACCGGAATGATCGGAGTTTTATTAGAATACCTACTTATGTTACTGTAATAGATATCATACAAATGATGATTTTTCTCAAGTACTTCCTTCATACTCCCTTTTATACTTCTTTCGTACTCTCAACCCAGAATGGAACCTAGTAATAGGAATAATCTATTTCCGTCAAGAAGAAGAAGAAGAAGAAGAACATCCAAGGATTCCATGTATAAATCACTCTCACCCCCCGCCAAAAGTCCATCTCATTTCATCATTTCATCCATATGAAAGAAATCTTGATGGTCAGCTGTTGTTAAAAGTTCTTGATCAGTTTAGTAGTTTACTTACTTTGAGGTTTGAAGTTTGAAGTTTAAATACTAAATACTAACTAAATACCACATATATGGTAATTTCTTAAATTTGTGCAATTATTGCCATATCGAATCTTGTTTTGATGCTACCCTGTTACCCTGTACTCTTCCACCTATATAATGATGGGTTTCTCAGGATTAGTTTGTGCAAATTGGTGATTGTGATTGTGGTTGTGATTGTGATTTGGAGATGTAAGATAGAGTGAAATGCTGAGTGCTCACTACTCACTTGCTCATTGTATAACCAATGTGTGACCCATTATTAAGGAAGTTGGGGAATGAAGAAGGGAAGAAGGGAAGAAGGGAAGAAGGGAAGAAGGGAAGAAGGGAAGAAGAGAAGAAGAAAGGGACTTGATTGTGTTTAGAGCAATAGAGCAATATAATGTCTCAGGTATTCTTATCCTTCCGATAAATCCCTTTCGCTTAAAAAAGGTACCGGTTACTTATGACTGGATTGTGTATGTGTACTTACCGCTACTGACTGATTGTATATACCTATGGACCAGGTGGCAGGTGGGTGCATCGCATCTTGTATTACAGACACAGACACACACCGTAACACACACACTTCTGTTGTAGATACCGGTAGATGATATAATCTTTTTGTTCCTGAGCGGGAAGGGGAAGGAGAAGGGGAAGGGAAAGGGAAAGAAAGATCCACGTTTCTCTCCGGGTTTTTTTTTTGATCTACCGTATCTGATCTATCTGAATATTAATAAATAATAGACTTGACCAAAATTAGATTTCTACTTAATTTTGATCAAGGAAGTGAATAATAAAATACAAGCAAATAAGAAATGAAGGAGGGAAATGACTTACCACTTTCTTTTATTACCTAAATAGGTATTTATATAAGTATTTAGTATTTACAAATATCTACTTTTTAGTAGATAAATACGAGTAAGTAAATAAATACCAAATTAAGACTTAATTTCTTATCTCCACTTTTTTAACCTCTATCTCTGAATTTAGCTTCCTTTTCTTTTAGCAGCAACGCCAACATTAGAATCGAATTTCAAACTCACCAACATCTCCCTCCCCCAAACAACAACAACAAC
>NGKJ01000006.1:579225-592894 GCA_002162495.1 Myriosclerotinia curreyana
CCCCTCAAAAACTTCTTTCTTGGTAGTAGATTCAGTTGCATGTCCATATCAAAGGGCTTTGCTTCTGATCTCTACCGTCCATTCCTTTAAAAAATAAATACTAACCAATTTACCCATTTTATCTCTCCTTACGAAGTACTCATTGCAAAATTTTATGAATCAGTTATTATTCATTCATCAAGTTTCATCAATTTCAGCCCCGAAATTTCCAACATCTCATCTTTGTAGCCTCCGAATGTATGTGCAAGACATATTCATTTATACAATCACGATTACGATTACCCTTATCAGATCTTTTCGCATTCATTTGGATGGATTGAAGGGTACATATGCTAATTAATCCATTGCAGCAGATTGGATCGTGGTCGTTGCGTCGCCCGCCTTTCCCATTTTCCGATTTGAATCGAATAATCTTCTCGAATCACCATCCATCTCAACTTAAACTGTGGAACTGCGAGCGGTTTCTTCTTCGATAACTTTTCATCCATTTTCACTGAAACCATATGGTATTCTTCTAGGGGTTTGGTCCGATTGTTGGTTGTCGACCCGATTTTAGGCATCATGGCTACCATATCAACAACTGCACAAAATGAAGTTAACAGCCCTTCGCAACTTCCCACCTTCGTCTTTCCCGCAAGAGCATCTCCATCATCTGCTCCCGCATCATTCTCAAGAGCCTCAGGTCGACGTCCGATGTCTATCCCTTCAGAACTTCCAAATTTCTCTTTCAATCCTTCGACGACAACGAGCCCTGCACTTTCTCCACCAATCTCTCCATGTTTCGCAAATTTCGATCTTTCCAACTCTCCTAGAGCCGCCGGACATCGCAGAGGTACGAGTGAATTCATAGGTGGGGATGGCAAGGTAGGCTCGAGCGCGGGCTTGATGAGCACAAGTCCAACTCAAGGAGACAATGCTTTACCTCCGCCTAATCCGGGAAGACGTGGGCATGCACATCGACGCTCTGCTGCGGTATCGGCACATGATATCAAAATGATTTTGAACCCTACCACCCCGAATACACCGTCACTTTCTCGAGGAGGATCCGCGCCAACTTCTCCATCCGGTCGTGAGAATCAACCAGGTCGCCTAGCTAAATCCGCCAGCAATGACGACGACGCTTCTCCTATCAAATCTCTCAATCGTAACCGCGTTGGCTTTTCAGATAACGTGGAATTCATTCCTAGGCCAGTGAGCGAGGTTTCTAGTGATACATCTAGCACAGTCACCATGCGACCATCTCACTCGGTATCAAACTCTCTGAGCTCAATTGTGTCCGGTGGAACCCTGACTCCTCCAAATAACCCGAGCCCTCCAAATAAGGATCTTCTCAGCGTGCCATCGCCTAATATCCGAGGAGCAGATTCACGCCCAAGAACTGCAAGCGCAATTTTAGACCCGATTACGGATACAACCCGGCCAACAGAATCCTCTCCATGTCCCAAACGACGTGGATCCATGCCTTTACTTGACGACATTCAGGTTATTGCCCCTCCAAGCCCTAGGAAAAAATGGACGTTTTTTGGACATGAGCCAGCATCTGGTAACTCCTCGCCAAGTCGATCACGCCCTGTTAGTTCAACATCCATAGATAGAGAACCAGTCATTACTGCATCAAATTTCTCGCCTTCAAGCCCGAAATATGACATCATAGACACTCACCACATGCCATCCATCGAACCTTCAAGTTCACGTAGGTCTTCAATCTCCAGGAAATCTGTCAAGAAACAAAAGAAGGTCAAGTCATGGGCAGGATCGATATTATCGAGGAAATCTCGCAGTCGAGGTCAGAAAAAGAAGGGAGGCCGCCGTTCCGCGACACCTCCTATGCGTCCTTATACGGCAATGAGTGATTCCGCCGCACTTGATATTCAACCCTTACCTATTCATTCTGAAGAATCTCCCGTCCCTGAGCAAAACGACTTTGCGTCATGGAAGCCAAGACAGACTAACCCATCTGATGATGACGCTATGAGTCCAATCATTGACTTAGATGCCGCTCTTGGTCCTTTCAACACCCCTTCTTCCTACGGCGCCGAACGGGAATCATCACAGAAAATATCATCAAAGAGACGAATGCATAGTGCAGCAGGTATGGGTGGATTCATAGGACCAGGTATGCATTACCATCGACGAGCCGAGAGCGCCCCTGAGATGGTTCCATTTGAGAATCGTTTCGGCATACATCGTCTTGGTAGTAGCTCCACCATGGCTGATGTATTTGAAGAAGACGAAGAAGATGATGAGTGGGAGGATACAAAGGCTTCTTCAGACAAGGATTCTTTGACCAGGACCGAAGATGATGACCAGAACGCTCTAGGTATCGATATCAAGGTCGTCGAGGCGGAAGAATCAAACATCGATAAGAAAATGGATTGGTCAATTGATGAGACACCAGGTGTAAAGCGGAAGGTTAGTGGACTCGGTGAATTTGAACATGAGAATATCAGTGCGAGTTTAAAATCTGGCCACTCCAGTACATATTTGAAGGATGAGCCGATTATGGAAGAAGAATCTGTTAGTCCAATCGAGATTGCAGATGACTCCATTCCTCCACGACCCGATTCTGGTGCGCAATCCTCGGAATCTACTGCCACTCCACCTTTCCGCCCACGACCTGCGAAAGATTTAGCACCTGTTGAGATCAATCCTTTCTCGCTACAGCATCATTATCTTACACCAAACAGTCCTCATTCGACCGTCCACTCCTCATTCCCATCTCCCAGATCCCCGTTTTCATACGACACACAGCGCATATCTACGGCTCCATCGTCTATTGCAGATGAAAATGCATTCCAATCGTTATTACTAGGTGAGCCCGGACCAGAATTGAGAGTGTCCGTTGATGATGTTCCATCTCTCACAAGTAGCAATTCTACCACGACGAGAGAAAGTGGTGCAAATCCTGGTTATGTCTTCCGGGATGGTCAACGTTCTGTCTCTGTTTCTTCTGCTACTGGCCCAACCCGCAAACGCTCCAGCATGGCCAGCTTGTCCCGCTTAATAAGCACTTCTCATGGTGAGAGAAGCAAATTATCTATCGAATCTCGTGCCCCCAGCAATTCCGAAATGGAGAGAAAGGATAAAGGAAGCAAGAGCAGACGATTCGGTCGTATGATTCAATTCTGGAAGCCAAAGGATATAAAAGAGTCTACTTGATTGCTTGTGTTGTAACATTTAAATTTCACCCGGGGCCTCATCACCTCGATTACCCACATTTCCACACATCGCGCAGTACTATCGAATTCAACCTTATGACACGAACTCGGTACATATGACTGGAACGATAATCTGCCCTCATTGATATGCACATGATTGAACATGGACGGGTTTAATGTGCATCTTTCCATATATTAGGACTAATTAATATTGGATTGGTATCCTGATTTTTTCGTGCTTCTTTGGTTTATACCTTCGCAGAGCACATTGCACTTTTGCGCGAGATTTTTCGGCGTTCTTCAGACTTGAACAGGCGCGATACAGAAGAATAGCTTTACTACACTGCTGGCATATGCATCTAAATTTCTCTCCGGGATTTGGAAAGACTTTTGCATTTAGGACAAGATGTACGGGTGGCTACTTTCGAAACGTTTTCTTATTTTAATGATAAAGCTGGGTATGGGGTAGCATGAAGATGATTTAGTATTTGCTTTGGATTTTGCTTCATTTGCTTTGGCCCACGGGTGTGTGGGAAGGAAGAGTAAACTTTCATTTCGATCATGGAATTTCACAAATAGGAAATTTTAAAGGAAGGAGTGGTTACCTCTGCTGGTTGTGGGGCGCAAACGTCCATCTCGGATAGGGAACATATTTCTCATCATCATCATCATCATGAGAAACGGAGTGGAATGATGGGATGGAATGGAAGAAGGGGCGGCATGTCTGCAGCCAGTAGAATGCGAGAGCACTCACTCATACTTGAGTGTATGGCTGATGCGAATAACATAATGAATATACTGAAATTCAAAAAATATACATTCTTTTTTTTTGTGTGTGTGCAAAGAGGAAGTTCTTGATGCGGTACGGTACGTAGTCGTAGTCTGTGAAGTGATTTTTGTGAAGTTGGAAGTGAAAGCAGCTGGGATGTGTATTTTTGACGCTTCTTCTTCGCTTGGTAGTTTGGTGGGGAGGTGGGGAGGTGGGGAGGCTTTTTTTCACGAAATGGGTAGGTAAGGTTTTCGGTTTTGGTGGATTTGGGTGGTGTTGATGTTGATGTTGTTGATGTTTGGATTGGATTGGATTGGATGGAGATTTTTAAATTCTAGTTTCTAGAGAGCATTTGGTGCTGGGGAAGGAAATGATATGAAATATGGGTTCTGAGGGATTATAAAGTTTGGAGGTCGAGCGGACGATGGGTGGTGGGATGGTGGAGATGGTGGAGATGGTGGAGATGTTGATATGGGAGGTTGTGAGGTTGTGAGGTTGTGAGGTTGTGATGAATCCGGGTTCAAGATCAATGGATCGATCGATCATGCGCCCGCGCGCAAGGGAAAGGAGAAGCGAGGAGTGGAACTTTTGAGTGTTATAGGCGGGTTATAGATACTGTAAGGACGTCTTCGATGCTGGAATGACGGAAAGAAAGAAGATTACCCAAGGCTTGGTAGAAGCACGAAAATGATTGTCTGTGTTGGTCGGCTTTTTTTCCAGTTTCGAAGGCTATGCTTTTCAGAATGCTCCGGAGAGTGATTTATTCTGTAGTTTCGGGGCGAGGGCATAAAGATCTAGGGGGAAGATGATGCGTTGGCGACTTTCTGTCAAGATTTACCGAAGCTATAGTAGGATACCCTGATTGAACATGCCGCCCGTTTCCTCTGAACTCCGATTCTTCCCTAATTCATGGAATAGATAACTTTCTTTCTCCACAGTTTCCAAGGCTAGGGTACCAACTTTGAGAACAAGTGAGGTTGTAAACAGAGCTGGAATTTCGGTCTCCAAATAACGATCCTCGCATCTTTGAGCTACAAAGTTCTGGATTCTACAGTGTCAAACAAGGTTGGAAACAACAAGTCAATACAATACACGTTAGAGTTGATGGGCGGCGCGAGTATTCATGCTCAACCCAAGAAAGAGATAATGGACAACGAAATACCATCAATCAAAAGATCATATCGCCATCGCTAAATTTGCTCGAGTTCCATATGCGCCTGGCTTGGCCTAGAAAACCACTAACGCGCACTGTATACTCCCATTAAAAGTTATTGCTACTAGCTTGCTCTGCTGTAAATGAAAATCCGGAATCTGTCTTTTCCTTCGAAAATGGGCAGATGTACGAAGTGTTAGACGTGTAATGCAGAGGGAGAAGAGCAGAGAGGATTGGAAAAGACAGGCTAGACTATAAGCAATACACCTTGCTAGTGATTGTAAATGCTCCAACTAGTAGATAGTTTTCAATAGTTATTCTTTTAACTCTTAATACGCATTTAGATACGGAAATATCTTTGGTTAATTAATCTAAATTAAATCCTTATAAACTCTAGAATAGTCGCTCGAGAAGTTTAACTTCATTACTCCTAAAAGAAAGGAAAGGGGCTGTCTCGTTGTCTTATGCACGGGCCTCACTCAACCTCAACCTCGGCAACCAAAAAAAGATGATGTGCTTTCAAAGTCAATATCTGTGTCGCTCGAATATCCTGTCTTAACTCGCAACTACCATAATTTCTATATTGGGGTATCTGCAGTTACTGCTAATATAAATCTACGACGAGCTGAAGAAGACACTGCGATCTTTTTAAGTTTGTTGCGAAGCTGTAGGCGTTAAAGGTGCAACAAATGCCAGAGCTTTTACTTGAGAATTAGGATAGCTTCCACCTCCACCCTCTTCTCGACCTGAAAGTTACACTCGATCTTCAAAAATATACATCGCCCTGCGTTCTATTACATCGCATCGCATCACCATGTCGCGCTCCCCAACTAAAAGAATCCTCACCGAGATCTCCGCCTACAACAACTCACCTCCCTCCCCTACACAAACCGGCCTTGTTTCCCTCGTCCCTTCTCCTTCCTCCCTTCTCTCCCTCTCCGCTATTCTTCAATGTCCATCTTCCTCACCCCCCTCCCTCGGATACCTTGGAGGACGCTGGCTTCTTTCTATTACCCTTCCACCTAATTACCCGAACGGCGCACCGAAAATTAAATTTGTGACGAGGATATGTCATCCGAATGTTAAATGGGAGACGGGGGAGATCTGCCTAGATGTTTTGGGTGATAAGTGGACGCCTGTTTTAGGAGTTGTGGGCGCGTTGGAGTGCGTGGGTGCTCTGGTGGCGGGGGGCGGGGATGAAACAAGTCCCTTGAATGTGGAGATTGCTAAGTTAAGGGGGATGGGGGATGTGATGGGTGCGAGGTCGTTGGTTGGATGGTGGGTGGGACAAGAGAGATTCGAGGGGGAATTGGAATAGGGACTTGGGGGGAAAGGAGGTGGGACACTTGGGGCAAAGTCGTCGAGCCAGACTTTGAGAACAGATGGGACGTACAATGTGAAGGGACGGCAGATTGCACATCAGAATGCGCACACCCCAGCATTCGACTTTTTCCCCAGACACCTACCGATAACAAGACTTTGTACGACATAACGAGCTCTGAATTGATTCAGCATTATCATCACATCTACCGATACATACGCGCGGGAAACTACGTCAAACTACGAGCATGGTATAATTTGCAAATGATTTGGAGTTCACTAGCGTGGCGTTTTTTTATCATATCAACAGCGGAGCGATCATGTTGGATAGTTACAGAAGAGGATTACACTTAAAGATCCGTGAGCAAAAGGTGGAGAAAGGAGTGTCATGGAGTTTCTTGCATATACAAATCGACAGGGTTCACGGGTGATTAGATACCATACCATACACCATATATCTATACATACAGTAATGATGATAATGAAGAGGATTGAATATATCTACTGGTTATCTATCCATTTACCTCAGTAGTTCTGTTATAACCATAACTCAAGCTCCCAGCTTGACATGGCACAACTTTGACTACCTACGTACGTACATAAGCTACCTATGTAATATAGCTTCTCTACTAAAACGTTTCTCCGAGTTTTGCTGCGCGAGTACATAGATGAGGGGGCAGGTTTATACGGGAGACGGGACATGTTTCTGATATACATATGGGATGTGAAGGGGTGATAATAGAGCATGAGAAGATGAAAGTTCATTTTTAACTCTGAATCCATTACATCTCATTAACCACAGATTATCGGCTATGGAAGATAAGTCTGGTGAAGATAAAATCTGCATCAGAGTCGTTATTTCGAGTGAAGCTATTCAAGTGAATGCTGTGAATGCTGCGACTGCTCGGGGAAAATGGCTCTTCCTCAAATCACAAGTGACGCATTTAGGATATTTTGAGTCATAGCAGTAGGCATCGAGGACGCTAAGAAGATTGTTACTATACAAGGGGTAGAAAATCTTTCTTAAGCTGAATATGAAGATACCACAAAAATTCTCCAAAGTCCTGGTCAAATTAGTCAAACAACGTCTAAAGTTTCCAAATGCTACAAATTCCTTGGCTACTTGTGCCATCAAAATCACAATTTATCCTTCTCAGCATCTGAAACCATTTCCTCCCAAGTTCGAAAGCCACCATGTTATCTCTTTCCTTTATCTCACAATATAAGTTACAAAACCACATCTTTGTACTTTAACATCATACCTCAACATAATACCATACATTTCCAGGGTTGAGCACTTTGGGGTTACTTTTGCAGGTGCATTGCTGGGAACGGGTGGAGTGATGGAGTGATGGACGAATAGGTGGAGGTTGACAAAGTTGGAAATCCCTTTATTATTTTAGCTCTGCTGGTATAAGAAATGTCTATTTTTGAATAAGTAGTTCTCAAATACTTGCGCGTTGATGTTATTGAACTGGAACTCTTAGATTCATCGTACTCAATATAGAATGATTCGATCTCCAAATAAATCAAAATCTATATGCAAAGTGAATGAGTTGACTGTTCAAAAATTGTAATACTTTGAGAGTTGTGAGTGTGACTGATTTATGTGACTTTTAAGCCAGAGTTGGAGTCAGAGTTGGATTCATTGAGAATATCGGGTAAATTATTCTTTTTAAGATAGCTGGATCCTTCCTCTAGGTGAACTCAGAAATACATACTACAAACACTTTCAAGTCTACGAAAAGTTCAACCAGTATCGTAACACATTACAGATACTTTGATCCTCACAGAGATATTCTACTTTCGCGAGAGTCTTTAGCCGCCTAAAGTCTACTGTTCAGTCCACAGTCCACTGTCCACTATCCACTGTCGCTCTCAACTCACAAAACCACAACTTTACGATTTCGAAAGTCACTACAGAAATCCTTCCACGCTCTTCCTCCATCTTCACAACACCTTCAACATTCACGCTCTTCTCATCCACAGAATATCACCATCAAAAGGTTACCTAGAGCTTGCAAACGATCGAAGTAACCCGAACCCAACCCAAAACCAATAAGATACGAACCGAAAAATCAGCAAGAATCAGATACAGTATGTCCTGCTTCGCATTAGCTATTGCAGGTAGTTTCACGGGGATCATTCTTGGGTTTCTCATAGGGATTTATCTGGATCTATCTCGCTCGAGACGTATTGAAATGGGGATAGGCTCTGTCAAAAAAAGATAGGGTTGGACAGTCCCGCCAAGTATGAGTATGAGGGAGTACTCTTATTGTTCGAGGAGTGTGGAGAGTGTGGGAAAGGGGCAAGTTCTTCTGGCTGGGTTGATGGATAGATGGATATCAATGGGATGAACTCTTTTGTATTTGGCACTCTGGTGAGAGGGTGAACATTATCTGTAGTTGAGATGGTTCCTACATCTTGCATGCGTTGGAGTTGGTATAATAAGCTTTTAGATTCATTGTACTCTAGGTACTCGTATCAGAATATAAAAGAATCAGAGCTCCTAACCAAACCAATCCATATCATAGTGAATTATATATCTGGTTTGATGAGATCGAATCATCGATATATTGCCAATTACCCCGTAAATGTGCCCTTTCTCCACAAAACAATTCATTATTCTACTGAAAATAAATATAAAAAGGTAAAATTAGGCATACTGCATGTTTTCTCCATCGTTGAACAAGAGGAAGGATTTTGACTTTTGTAGTGTTTTCACAGAGAGCTACCTAAGTAGAAAGCTTTATATACCCTTTAGGATATGTTAGCTTAATCCTACTTTCTTCAAGCATGCTCGCTAAGGTGATCGTCACTTAGGTCTTAGACATACCTTAAGGGGCATCACAGCCCTGATTCACATGACGCTAGCTGGTCCCTGCATGCTACCATTTTATATTAATTCAGATCTCTTCTGAGATGTATTGCCAAATTTAGACTAGTTGGAAAATGAAAACACCCCTATTCCATATCTTGTCGTTGAAGTAAAGTTACAGAGAATACTCCGCAACAAAAACTAATCATCAAGAGACTAACTACCACCTACCTCACCTACGAATATTCAACCCCAGCTAACCAATTATCCAGCTTCGAAAGCCACCACCTCACCTCACCCAACATCAACTTCTCTCTCTGCATCAAACTCAAATTTGACTCCGTATATCCCGCATTCCTTCCACCTTTCCACAATACTATCCTTTTGACAGCGCTCCAATAATTCCGACAATCTCCAAGTCCACTGCCACCCTCCCAAATCTATTGTCCCCTTCCCGAGTACACATCATCTATATACGCATGCACATAAATATTCACAATCACATCATACACTAAGAAAAATGGAGGCTCTTGGTGTGATAGTCATATCTTTGGCTATTTTGGGTATTTTAGCGCTTGGTTTTGTCATTGCTGGGATTTACAAAAAACAACGTCGGTAGAAAGTGGTATGTCAATGATTTTCTATGAATCTCTGATTTTGGATTTGTTTGTTCACTGACTTGTGTAAGGTATTTATCGAGTATTCCATATCTTTAGTGCAAGAAGAGGGAAAAGAGAGGGGGGGCAGGCGTTTTGGTACTTGATGTTTGTACTGGGGGTTTGGGGTCCGGTTAGAGGTAGAGAGAGGTTTGGACATCTACCTGCTGGGATAGCTTAGCATATGACGATCATTTGTGTGGGTTTAGCATAAGTTTTAGTTGCGAATGGTGGAGGGTATGGAGAGTTCAAGAGATGTAAAATATATGAAAGATTACTTCGGTGCAATAACTTTTATGAAATAATATATAATCAACACTAGACTATTAAACGCAACTGCCTTGCCGCTCATACCTTACCTTATATCTCTCCTTTGCCTCCAGCAGAATAAGGTTCTCTCCATTTGACCCACTATGTATGTTGATCTTCAATAGTCTCAACCACATGCGTCACCCAAAATCAGTCGCGAGCCTCTCGTAACTGCCAGCTTGAACACTTCGCAGTGTTTATTACATCAACCAACAAATATATGTACATATCCTCAAATAACATAGACTTCAAACAGGACTTTCCCATCAGCTACCTCAAATGTATCCAATACCCCCAAAATCAACCACAATTTTCAATATCTTCACCCTATCCGGAGAAGAAAAAGCAGGCTGGACATTGACTCTGTAGACTTTCTTTTGTAAGCTGAATGTTCTCTTCAACTAACATACGAGATGTATTTGTTGAGAGTATATCAAATAAGAAAAGAATTAAATGTTAGAAACCTATTTGAGTCAAACTTTTTTGTTTGTAACTATTTTGTTATTCAATTTAGAAGATAATGCATGCAAGAATTATAACATATAAGGTCCTTGTATTGTAGCACTCGCCAGCAGTGGATGTTCTGGAAGGATCCGCGAGAAAGCTCTAGATTGCAATGAATCACCCTTCGAGCTACCAAGACACCCAACTGACATCAATGCTGCATTTTCTCTTCTCTGAATATATACGTCCTCGTTTATTTGTCCCGCTGCGCCACCATTATAAATCCGTCTTTCATGCTACATGACTGTGAAATATATCAATTTATCAAACATTAAGAAACATCCTTTTCCTCAGAAATGACTGGATTCGTGCAATATTCTTATCTCCGTGGTACAATAGCCAAAAACCTTTGCTTTCAGAGTAATGGGGACTTTAACTACACATGTTCTCCTTTGCCTTTCTTTATTACTTTCGATATGAACTACATCGAAGGTTTACTGGTCCCAGTACCATCACTGCTACGGTTAATCATCATACCTTTACTGCTATTCGTGGTTTACTGAATCATTTCACCGTACTATCTACAAAAAAGCCAGAAAATAATACAGCCAACATACATCAAAACAGTGCATGTAGCCTCGAGCATCATTATAAGAGTAGTCATCTTCCCACCATCTCCAACGTCTTCCCAACCATCTACACAAAATCTACAAAACACCAACACAGCACCCAAACGTTTCCCCAACGTCTACATACCAACCAACCATCAGATACCATACACACTTATCACACGCACCACATACTATCAACCTCTACCATAAACCACCATCCAACCATCCCCAACCCACAAGATGAAATTCTGGGATGTATCAAACAAAGGGCAGCCGCAATCACAGCCAAGCAAAGCAGAAGAATCAAAGACACAGCCAAAGCAGGAATCACAAGCCAAGCCAGCCACCGCAGTTCCCCAAAAAGAAACCGCGAAGCCCGAACAAAAAGCCTCGGTTTCTACCACGGGTTCGAGGAAAAAACAAGTCGATACATGTCCTCGTTGTGGAAGAAAGGGATTCCTCGGTGCATGTAATTCGTGCAGTTTGGGCATGGGAGTTGGGTTGTGATGTTTAGGGATGGGATGGAGTTGGGGTTTTTGGCATTGCATTGCTTCGAGATGGTAGCGCGGAAGAGGAAATTGTTTTGCTTGAGAGATAGGCGAGGGGCTTGATGTATTGCTTTATACATCCTTTGAAGGATAAGTATACTTTAAGTGCATTGCTGGCTTTTTGTTTCGTAATCAAGGTTCGCGCAATCTGGTTGCATCCATTCGTTCGTCCGTTCTGAAGAATTAAACAAACAATAAAACACCCATTTCATTATGTATTCATCTCGTCTTCGTCATTGTCATCTTTGTAGCGTACATCTCTGTATTCATCATCTCCATTCCCATCTCCATCTCCATCTTCATGCTCGTCATAACCAGCATCCATCACCCCTCCTTCCTTCTCTCCCCTTCGACACCAACCCTGATAATCTCATCTCACCCAAAATCTTCGTCTTCCTCTCATTCTTCTTCATCATATACTTGGCCGATTTTCTTCTGCATATATATAGCTTATCGCTATTTTACAACAGAGAGGCTTTTGAACCACAAACTTCTACTCTAACATATCATTGATTTCTGCACCATATAATGAATTCGCCGCGTTGGTGGGCGCGAAGAGGAGGTTTAAAGAAATCATGTTGTTATGGTCGAGAATCTAGCAGAAGCAGGAGACAACGCGAAAAATTTTATTTGCAAGAAAGGCCGTATATAGTGATAACTTCGTTGCTTCAGACGAGAACATATAAATAAAGCAATTCACTTGATAGCACCACTTCGACAACATCACTTTATTCCTCGAGTTAACTTTAATACATAGCAACTATCTCGTTTGATTTATAGCCCCTATAATTTTGGATTTTGGATTTTGAATTTCGCTGTATGATTTATCATCTTCCTACAATCACCTTTGACCTTCAAGCCACATCTCTCATCTCTTTCCTCGAAATAACTCTCCCTCGCAATACTCTCCCTCGCAATACTCTCCCTCGCAATACTCTCCCTCGCAATACTTCCCTTGCAATCCTTTCCTCAGGCATATCCTCTAACACCGACACTTTCAAACTCCTAAACCTCTTCTATCAACCAGCTATAGATATAAAACTATTCTCTCCACCATCTAAGCATTTTCCGCTTCGACTTCAATTTCCTCTTCAGTTTCAATTTCCTAGAGAAATTTAATCATGGACACGAAACACCATTTCACCTGATATTTTATTTATTCAAGTATTCATTTACCGAGTAGTCAGAGAGATGTATTAATCATCCCAGAACTCAACTCTGATCTTCTTATGCCATCCTATTTCACCCCCTCGCTTAACAAATATAGCGGCATCCCCACCAATAACAAATAATCCACACTGGCAGTCTGGCATAGCACAGTAACTCTACATTTCCATGAGCAGCGAACAGCGAGCGGGATTTCGTAAAAGAAGTATACATGCAGAATCAAAGATTACATCTGCTAAGATAAACGTACCTCTGTGTTCACCCAGATATTTCAAGAATCATGGAGTCAAATAGCATTCTCAACCACATATCCACCCATACCCACGAGGAAAAACAGAAACAGAAACAGAAACAGAAACAGAAACAAACCCCATCATCCTACCCCTCAAATCTACAAAGAAATCAAACCGCATCGTCCAATCATACACACTCAACACCCGACCCAATCATCCCCGTGGCATCCAGCCCTACGCTCAATCAACACCATCCCATCCCATCCCATCCCATCCCATCCCATCCACCCATCCACTTCAAAGCCCATGCTTCCCATAAATCCCATCGTAGCAAGAAGTAAGTCTGAGCGACACGCACGAAACAACCACGACGCCATCACCCAGCCGCTCTAGCACTCGCTACCAGCTCGTTTCTCCCTCAATATTCTTTCACAAATTCCATATTCCCCCCAGAAAATTTAGAAGCGGATAAAAAATACCCCC
>NGKJ01000006.1:596771-609533 GCA_002162495.1 Myriosclerotinia curreyana
CCACCTCCTCCACCTCCACCTCCTCCAACCCCCCAAACCCCTCGCAAACCCACCCCTCAAAGGTATGGGGCACCGCCTACCGAATCCCCACCTCCCACATCGCCCACGTGCGCGCCTACCTCGACATCCGCGAGATCAACGGCTACACCATCCACTACACGGCCTTCCATCCCTCGCCGAGCGGGGCTGCGAATCCCACCTCCACCACTACCACCACCACCATCAAAACCCTCGTCTACATCGGAACACCCGACAACGCCCAATTTACCGGCCCTCAAGAACCGCAGGAGTTGGCGGAACACATATGGAGGAGTGAGGGCCCGAGCGGGTTGAATCGGGATTACCTCTGGAGTTTGGATCTTGCTCGTAGGTGATTCTCTTTTTTTTGGGGGGGGGTCTCTAGAGACTTTGTGGGAACACTACTCTCAATTGAGATTATACTGAATGTTTTACTTCAATGACGGATCATCATGCTGATATATCTATCTAGTGGATGAGCTAAGTCCCGAGAGTGGTGATGAGCATGTCAAGGACTTAGCAGACAGGGTTCGTAAGATTGCCGAGAGGCAAGTAGGTGTCGAAGCAGAAGCATGTCACACAGAGATCATAGATCATGAGCTTAAGAAGGTTACGAGTACGGACGAGCAAGAGGAGACGGAAAAGTAATGCGCGAAAGAGCCATTCATTCATTCCCTTTTGGGGTATTATTGCCATAGACCATTAGAAAGACATGCAAAGATGCAGTCTTCATAAAGAGACCTAGATCGAAGTGATCGAGAGTCGAAAATACAGGCAGACTTGAGAAAACCTTTGTGAGATGTTGAAAGAAAAAGTGACCGAGCAAGGTAAGATACCCCCTCCAAACTCCATGCAAGCATATAGCTCGCCAGGCCAGAACCGCTGCCAGAAACCACGAGGTCAACCTCAAGTTGTTAAAAGGTTAACATCCTGAAATCCACCACACAATAAACCTTCGCTGAAACTCCCAGGCTTACTTTTGTCCTCAAAATTGCGAGGCCTGGAAGAAGGCACCGTTCACTCGATAAGCAATCAATTTATTGGTTTCCCCATTGACCAGCGTTTCCACCACCTTGTCCACGTTCGTATCCTCCTCCCCCACCGGAGTATCCACCACCACCGCTGCCAGAGTAACCTATGATCAATTAGTACACTTGCAAGAAAATAAGCAGGGATACCCGTGATTTGACTTACCACCGCCGCCGCCTCCATTGTAGCCTTTATCATCTCAGTTGTTAGTAAATACTGTTCAAAATATTCATGACAAATTTGTCAAACGAGATCGCTTACCTCCACCACCAGAGTAACCGCCACCTATATTATCAATCGTCAGTATAATTCGTGGATTGATTGAATGAAGGGAAATTGAGGAAAGTCTTACCTCCGCTATATCCACCACCTCCGGAGTAACCTCCACCAGAGTTGTTGTCGTAGCCTCGGCCACCTCCATATCCTCCACCACCACCTCCGTATCCGCCGCCACCACGGCCTCCATATCCTCCTCCACCACCTCGGCCACCACCAAATCCACCGCCGCCACTGCCACGGTCATTTCCTGAGCGTTCGGAAGCCTTGTCGACACGGATGGTACGGCCATCAAACCTATTTGCATGTTAGCTTGTGATCAGGAATATGAATTCTTGGGACAACATACTCAACGCTATTCATCTCCTGAATAGCCTTCTCGGCATCAGCCTCTGGGGAAGAGTCAGGGTTATTGCCTTGTCCATAACGGACAAAACCAAAGCCACGACTACGACCAGTGTCGCGGTCCTTGACGACAACCTGTATTAATTGTATCAGTTTTCTTATCTTGAAGTCTAGCTTATCGAGGAAGGGAGAATGGCAACATACAGCTTCTTCAACTGTTCCGAATTCAGAGAACTTCTCACGGAGAGCGTTCTCATCTGTGTGCCAAGCAAGGCCACTAATCATGAATGTTAATCAATCTGTCAAGTGATGGTATGGAATAGAGTGTAGTAAATGATTTGGACTTACCCAATGAATAATTTAGACATGATTGGATACTTCGAAGAACCTGGCTGAAAGTCTCAATGTCCGCACGCATTCACACAAAAAGAATCGCGCCATTTCAGGCGGAAGTTGTGTATACGAGAAACGGACGGATCACACAAAGAAAGATACATTCGAGGCAAAACAAGACTCCGCAAAGCGGATATATGGAATGGAAAGGTGAGTGAGTGAGATGTAATGTGATGTGATGTGAATAAATTTGGAATCAAAATCGCAAAAATGGTTAAGTCAATGCGCGCAAGCAGGAGAATCGGACGAACTTCTTGAAGGATTAGAATATGTCGAGTGGACGGAGGGAAATATCGAGATATCTTTGTGTTTGTTTTGATAAAAGAGTATTCGGTCTGAGTCGGGGGAAAAAACAGATCGTTTTGAATGATATTATCAATCTGACGACTGAAAAGACAGTGCGATCTGATAAAAAGGTAAAAGGTTAAGTAAGTAAGGATGCGAAAGTAAAATCGTAAAGGAAGGAAGGTATTTTGAGTTGAGGTTGTAAGAAGGAGGGGAGGATGGAATGGAATGGAATGGAATAAATTGTAGGAAGAGAAGGGGTTTAGGTTGATGAAAGAGTAGGTAAAGAGAAAAGGCAAGTTTTCCTTAAGCGCAAAGCGGGGAAGTTGAAAGAGACTGTATTAATTATTATTGCCCCTCCCTCCCTCCCTTCCCATAAGATTCACTAGCGTCTAGCGTTAGAAATAATGTGGGAAATTCTTTAGCTTGGCTGGCTCGACCGTTTTGATTGGATGGAATGGATTTTAAAACCTTGACGGCTATATAGATAAATGGATTATAACATATTATTGGAAAAATTAATATTGTTCTTTAGATATATCTATATCGGGGTTAGTTGGATTAAATTGGATTATTGAATAGGTAGAAATTCATTAATAATAATATAAATATATATATTCTTGTGTAACATCCAATCGGCAAGTGAGGTTTACTTTTAACTTTCTTTTTAATAAAATAAGCAAATAATTGTTTTTTCTTTTCTTTCTTTTCTTCTTTTTCCCCTAGTCTACTAATAGTGTTATTAAAAACCTTGGATTATAGTATAAAGAAGAGTGGTGTAAAAGATGTAGATTAAGTATATAGGGCAATGGCAAGATATTGCCACTATTTACTAATCTACACTAAGCTAATCTAAGCTATTTGATTATATAAGTATACTTATAATATAACAAATGTTATTAATTAAAGAATACTTTGCTTTAAAACAAAAGAGCTTTTATTTAAACTATTCTTTTGTTATAATTATATTTGCTTCTAGTTTTATAACTATATATATAATCAATCCTCAAAAGCTTTAATTAAATCTATTAGAACTTGTTAATCTAAAATCCATTTATCCTATTTTATAGATCTGCTTTAATAATAAACTAAATATTCAATTATTGCTCTTTTGCTTTTTCTATATTAAACTTTTTTTTATAGAATTTGTTTAAGTATTAACTTTAAATTCTGCAAAATCCTTTATATAAAAAAATATTAATAAAAGTTTTATATAGAATTTAAAAAAAATTCTAGATATATAATATTAATAATTAAATAAACTTTTATAGATTTAAATAGTTTAATATAATAAGTTAAATACTTAATTCTTTTTAATATTTTGAAAGAATTTGTAAATTGTTATTTAATCTTATTATTTCTTTTTACTATATCAAATATATTGTATTCTTAATAAAGTTTAAAAGAAATATAATTTCCAACTTTAAAAAATATAAATTTGTATTATTAATTGTAATATTATTTTATAAATATTACTATAAATTTAATTATATTAATTACTTTGATTATTGTAAATTTATATTTTCTATTATTTATAGATTTTATTAAATATACTTTTGTTATTAATTCTATTATAAGCTTTAATTTAACTTTTAAAAAAATTGTTTTTGCTAATTCCATAATTGCTTTTATTATAATATTAAATAGCTTTTTAATTCTAAATCTGTATATTATTATAATAATAGTAATATTTATACTTTGAAATATAGAATTGAATAAAGCTATAGACAAATATAATAAGATTATTGGTTATTATAAAATATTATCTAAAATGCTAAAGTAATATTGAAACTTAATTTTAATAATCTAATTAGTTCGCTTATTACTTTTATTAGTTTGAAAATGCTAAGTTGTATTAAAAAGCAATTTAACTTTTAATAAATTCATTATCTTTTTTCAAATTTCAAATACAAACTTTTTATTTCGATTAAATATAATTGCTCATAGAACTTCTTATATTATTAAAAGTAAATGTTAAATTAAAGTTATTTTTTATTATATTATTATTTAAATAACTTTTTCAAAAATTAAAATAATTATTTTGAAAAGCTTATTAATAATTGATAATATATAATTAAACAAATTTAAAACTAATTTAAACAAAATCAAAATGAAATTAATAGAAATTGTATAAAAGATATATAAAAGAATCAGAATTAATTATAAAGATTTATAAAACTAGTATTTAAAAGTTAATAATATTTTACATTAATAATAATAATAAAAAAAAAATTAAAGTTTTTTGAAAATATTAAAAACATAAAAACTTGAAGAAATCTTTTTATATATATATTTATAGCTTAAATAACCTAATTAATTATAAATATATTCAAATATCTTGCTTTTTAAAAATTTAAATACTATTAGTTTTTTTTAAATATATATTATATTTAGTTTAGTATACAAAATTCCTTTTTTTAAATTGAAAAGTAATTTGATAATATTATTTTTTAATTTATTATTTTTTTTAATTTATTTAATAAATTTAATATATTATATATTTAATATATATACTTATTTAAGCTTTTGTAATTAAATCTTATTAATTTGTAAAACCATTATAAAATATATTATAGAATCTATTACCTTTACTTTGTATATTTGATTAGTTTAAATTGATTTTTGCTTTTCTATTTTTGCCTTAATAATATAAAATCAGGATAAAATATTTAGCATAATATTTAAATGTTTAAATTTATACTAAATTTTAAAGCAAAATCTAAAAAAGTATTTGAAGCTTTATAAATATTAAAGGTTAAAGTAAATCAAAGAAAATATATTTATAAAAGTTTATATAATAATTTAGATATTCGCAAAATAATCTATATATATAATTATTAGAAATTTTGATAATTCGATTAAATATTGGATTTTAGAAATAATTTAATATAAACTAGTGATTTCTAGTTTAATAAATTAATAATTAGATTTAGCAAAAATAATAAAATAGGATAAAAATATAATTAATATAATAAATTTTAGAATAGAAGGATTAATTGTAAAATAATAAATTATATTATTGATTTTTTTTTTGAAAATATTTATATTAATATACAACTTTTTTTCTAAATTGAAATAATATAAAATCAAAAATTCCTTAAAAATATATTATAAATTATCAAATGATTTTCTTTTTTTTATAATAATATTTTTGAATTTTAATATAATTATTACCTTTTTTCTTTTTGCTTTTATTATTTAATTTTTGCTATACTTATATAGTAATCAATTAAGCTTGTATTTGTATTTTTGCAATATTATAAATAATTTTATGTAATATAGAATATACTATTGTAAATAGCTTATAAAATTAAAATAATATTTAAATTGTTTCAAAAATTAAGAGAAAACTAAAGTTTAAATAGCTGCAAGTTTGTTTTTTATAAAAGTAAAATTAAAAGTATTTATTTTTTGGTTTAATAAAGTGATAGAAGAATAAAATAAAAAACATTTTTTAGGATTAAAAATAATATTAGTTTGTTTAAATCTTTGAAAAACTTGTTAGAGATATTTTAAATAATCCTTAAATATATAATTAAAGATAATAATATTATTAATATATATTTGTATAAAATCTTTTTTTGCTCTAATAATAATATTAATATATTTTTGTATATAAGTTAAAGAATTTCTGAATTCTATTATAATGTATATAAATATTTTTTAATTATAATAAAATAATATAATAAAGTATTTTTAATATTCCTTTTTAATATGTTATTAATAAAAGAAACTAATATAATTAATAATAGAAATAAATAAGCATTTTATTATAATTATAATAATATTGGTTTAAATAAAAATAGGATAGTAGTAGTAGTAAATTCATTAATCGATTTGATCTAGCTGAAGGTTGGTCAACACAGACTATACAATACTACTATTAGTATATATATTAATTTAAAAAGAAAAAAGAAACTTTTGCTAAATAATAAAGACTAAAACTCTTTTTTCCCTATATACCTTTTTCATTAAACTTTTTTTAAAGGTATAATTTTAGGCAAAAACTTTTGGGATTTTTATTATATTAAAACTATTTTTAATTTTTTAACCCTAAACTATACGAATATTTTGTATTTGTTACTTTATTCTCCTTTTTTGTTGTTTTTTTTTATCTAATTTATTCTAATATATTTATTACTAATTAGTAAAATACTATAAATTTTATATTTTAATTTTTTGTATATAATATATATTATCCTATTTATTTTATTATTCTTCTATTTTATATATAATATACTCCTTGTATTAAATGTTTTATTAATGCTTTTACAAATTAGAAAAAAAGAAACAAATCCTTTTAAACAATAATAAACTTAATTATTATATAACTAATTTTAAATTGTATTCGAAGTATTAGTATTATATAAAATATATATAATATAGTTATTTTGTAGAATTATTATTAAATAATATATTTCTTTTATTATTTTAAAAGTTATTACTTTTTATCAAATGACCAGAAATGAATCGCATATTGTAAAAAAACCAAATCTCATTAATATACATTTGCAATATATTGTGCAAAATTATCACTCTTTATTTTTAATAATATATAAATCCTTCTTTTGTTTTAATATCTTATATAAAATATCCAATGATTCTTCAAACTTTTTATAAGTATTCGCTATATGATTACTATTGTTTTTAATAAAAATAGGGGTATTTGTAAAAACTTTGCATTTTACAATTTGAAGCTTTAAGCTATACAAAATCCCCCTAATATCTCTTAAGTAATTAAAGCCAATATCAAAAGTATAGCAAAAAGAATATCTCTTAATCGATTACAGAATAATCTTAAATATACTATAATATTGCTTCTATTGTAATAGTTTTTGTAAATATTCTGTATAACTTATGTATTCTTTTATTTACAACAATAATAATATCTTTGCAACAATACTAAATATCGATAAGCTGTTTTAGGTAAAAAAGTTATTATGTTTTTATAGGAAGAATTTGATAAAAATTGAGATGAATCTTTCGAAAAATTGATTTTGCTTTTTTGGTGTTCTTAAAAAAAATAGGATATATATTTGAAATTGTAATCTAATTTAAAATACAAATGTTTATAATAATTTTATTTTTCTTTATAGTAAAACTTTTATTATTAATTATATTTTTCTATATACAAAAAATTGAAAAACTAAATGAAATTGAAGTTATAATTTATTTAAATCAATCTTGTTTATATAATTTATTATAAGTTTAATTAATAAAAGCTTAATCTTTTTTATTTATAAAATATACTTTTGCTTTTTTTAGTTTGAATTTATTTTTTTAATTATTATATAAATCGATTTCTATTTCTTTGCTTTTTAAAGTATTTGTAAAACTTTTTCGATTTTTTTAAATTATAAAATTAGTTTTAATTAAATCCTGAAATTATTGTTTTTATATTAAATTTTTATAAATTATTATTTTATTTAGTAGAATTGCTTTTTATTTAATAATTCCTAAACCTTTTTTATTTATAAGATCTATAATATTATTTATATTATTAATTATTTATAAAATTATAATTACTATAACTATAAGTAAATCTTTTGTTAAAAAATGTTTCTTAAATATAAAAATAGTAATAAAGGTTTGAGTAAGATAATAGATATTAATATTATCTATAATTATTATTATTTAAATATCAGAATCAATAATATTTTTAAGCTTTAGATTCTTTTGTATAACAATTTCCTTGTTTATAGAATTCTTGATTATTATAAATTTGAATTCTTTAAATACTAAGTATATAAAAGATATAAAATTGCTTTAATATAATAGCTTATATATTATATTATAAATTAATAAAAACAATTTATTACTTTTTTTGTTTATAACAATTACAAAAGCTTAAAATTAAATAAGAATTATAATTTTGTTTTTAATATAAATTAAATTTTTTTGTTTAGTATTTTTAAACTATATTACAATCTTAACTTAGAAATCTATATATTAAAATAAAGTTAAAAATTGATTATCAAAATCAATAATTTATCCTTTTGGGATAATAATATTGTTGCTCAATAAAATCTTAATATTTAATCTATTTACAATATAGATCTTATAATAGAAATACATAATAATACTGTTTATAATTAATAAATAAAAGTCCAAATTAACAAATTAACTAGTATTATACTTTTACAAACTTAAATTATAAATATTTATAGTTTTATTTATAATATAAATTTGAATAATAGAATATATTTTAAATAAATAAAATTGGTTGATTAAATTTATATTATAATCTATATTAAAGTAAACTAAATATACTTCGTTTTGAGGATTGCTTAATGAAATCTTAATTTTGATATATCTTCAATTTCTAAAAGTATAATTTAGAGGAAATTTGTTAATACTAATTATAAATCGAACAACTTGAAGTTTAAATTGGCTTAAAAGCGATTTTCCAAAATTATCTATTATAACAATTCAATCTAGTTTATTAATAATCTATAACATATAAAATAGAATGTTTTTCTATAAATTATTAATTTTAAATTAAATTAAAAGCTTTGTAGATTTATATTTGCTATATTTATTCTTAAAATATATATATAGCTTATTTCCTGTATAAAATGCTTTACTATAATTATAATAATAATATTTGCCTTTATTTACTTTTATAATCTAAAAGAATTTTAATATATCAAAATTATATTTAAAATCAAAACCTAAAAAAATAGATTTTGATTTTTGAAATCCTTTATTAAATAAAGACTTTTAAGTATTTCTTTAATATATAATTTTCGAATTTGCTTTAACAACCATTTTGGATTCTATAAATATTTAAATAAATATTTATATAAGATAAATATATTATATTTCTATTTCCTTATTATTAATATCAAAATTACAATTTGAATCTTTATAATCACTCTCTAAACTTTGATAATATATTTAATTATATACATTATTATTATAATCTTCTACTATATTGCCTATCTTAATACCTTCTTTAAAGTTATTCTTTTTAACATTATATATTTTAGCATAATTAGACTTTTGATTTTGATAAGAATTCTGCTTTTAATATAGTTTCTTATTAAATAAAACAATATTTTATTTAATATTATTCTTTGATTTGTTAATATTATATTTCTTATATAGAATAAAAGAATTCTTAAAAAAAGATAAAAAATAAAAGTTTCTATAATTATTTTAATATTATAATCTATTAAATAAAAAACATTTATTATTATATTAACTAAATATATAATTATCAAAATAATTAAAACAATAAATATTAAATTAATTGTTTTTTTTCTATCCAATTTATTTTATAAAAGTTAATAAACTTGTTTTTGGTATAAAAATAAATATATAAATATAAAGCTTTGTAATTAGATATTAATAAGTTATAAATATTTATACATAATCAGATTTGATAATACTTACATTACAATTAAATATCATAATATTTTAAACGAATTCTTTAGAGTTTTTATATTATTATATATTTTCGATAATATACTTAAGTTTTTCTAGTTTTTTAAATGTAACTTCTAATAATATATAAAAGTATGTTTTTAACTTTATATATCAATTTTCGATATTAGTTTTTAGTTTAGCTTATATTGTATTAAAGATTTTGTTAATATATTAAAATTTAATTTTGCTTTATAAATATTAGTTAAATTAAAAAGCAATAATATAAATAACAAATAATCTTTTGATAATATTTAAAGATTTTATTTTAATTCAAGTAATAAAGAAATAAATATTATGATAAATAGATATATTATTTATAAATTTAATAAATAAATTTGCTTTATTATTTAGTTCAAAATAATCTAAATTTTAAAAACAAAAGTGTATAGTATTTACATCAGTAAGGTTTTATTAAATAAGATTTTGAATTATCTATAACAATTATTAGAACTATTTAATAATAAAAAATATAGATAATATTGCTAAAGCGTTTATTTTATCTATTAAAATATTATTTATTAATAAAAGTAATATTAATAGAAATACTTTAAATATTATAAATAATTAACTTTGTTTTACAGTTTATAAAGTTAATAATATATTAATAATACTTTAAACAAATTTGATAATTTAATTGTAATTGTTATATCAATTAGCAAGTATTATAGATATTTATTAATTATTATTTAATATAGAATAGATATTTCTTAATAAAGATTCTTATATAAAAAAAGGTATAAGTTGATTATTTATATCCTAATTAAGAAAGATTTAAATGATTATATTCTATTACTTGATTAATAACTTATCTTAAGCTTTAGAATACTAAATGAAAAATAAATTAATTGAAAATGCTTTTACAATAATCTTTCAAAGAAATATATTTTAATAAGCTTTTAAATTAGTAATAGAATTGTTATTTATTACTATTTATTATACATAATACTTTATTTAAATATACTCAAATCCATTTTAATATTTAAATATAATAATTACAGTATTTTTTAATAGTTTAAAAACAATTAAAAGAATAGTTTAATTATATAAATACAATATAAAAAGATTAACAACTTAATATGTAAAGCTAATAATATTGATATATCCTAGTGGATGTTGTTATTATTTAATATAAAAAAAAGTAATATAAAAAATATAGATTAAGTATATAAAGCAATGGCAAGATATTGCTACTGCTTACTAATCTATACTAAGCTAATCTAAGCTATTTGATTATATAAGTATACTCATAATGTAATAGATTATTATTATTTCAATATTATTTTTAAAGGATCTTGCCCAATTCATCGATATCTTTCTAAACTGTCTGTGCCTGATAACGAAATTATAAGTTTATAACTTTGCTTAAAGTACCGGTGTTTCCGATATCCGGTATCGGTATGGCCTTTATTAAAGAAGAATAATATTCAAGTGAATATTATTACCTATCTATCTACTTACTATTATTGACGGTAATATTATTGTATAAATTCGGAATTACTGGTAATAATATAAATATACCTGTTTGTACTACCTAGGTAAGCTGTAGCTCGGAGCTAGGAGCTTGGAGCTTGGAGCTTGGGTTCCAAGATTGTTATTATTGAATTACCTAAGTGGGTGAAGGGGGGAGGAGGGGTGGGGTAAGTGAAAGGTGAAAGTGGAATTAAAGGTTTTGTGGATCTCATACCTAGCTTTGAGCTTCCTAAGTGGGACAAAAAGAAAACATTATATATCATATTAATTAATTAATTAATTAATTAATTAATTAATTAATTAATAATAATAATATAAGGATTTAATAATTACCTTTATAGGAATTATTTGAAGGTTTACACGAATTATTGCTCTCCTACATACCTATAATCATTCAATCATTTAACCAATAAACAATAATATTACATGGATTAATAGCTTCCTATCTTTTCATCACATCCGATCACACATCCCCATTTACTTCAATCACACTACAAAAAAAGGTCTCCACCATCTTCGATCTTCTGCATCATACATGCATCAAATTCAACCCACGTGCACACAAACTTATTATATGGAAATCAAAAATTACCAAATCCATCACCTTCTTTCCAACGGATATCGGATTCTATGCTTTTCGGTCGGTTTTGAGTCTTGACTCTAGATGATGCAACTCTTCAAATCAAGTATAATAATGGCTCAGGCCGATGTCACTTCAATCAAAAGCCAAAGCCCTCGCCTAGTTTTTACGGCTAGTCAAATCCGGCCGGGCGGGCGGCGACATGGTACACAAGCCGTTGCCGTTGATTCATTCGTATATCTTGGATGCGGGGAGTCGTGGCAGTGGTTGTACGAAAATGCTAGATAATCAGATTTTCATACCATCGATGAAAGTATACAGCTCATATCTCATTCTCAGGTACTGGTAATTGGTAATGGTACTGGTACTAGCACTGCTACATACTTGCAGCATCTCCCGGTTTCCGTGTAACAATTCTACCCATGAAAAGTATGTTGATTATCATCATAACTCACAACTCACATATCACAGCATCGCCTTTCTTCACAATCAGGTGATGTATATAGATGATATGGAGATCAACGTTATTGGCAGATTTTACAAGTTGTAGAAAAAGCTGGATTGGAAAAAGCCATATTGGGTGATGTTTGCATAGGTATGTGGATGATAGGGCTGCAATTACCCACACCGCTTTTTGTATCCTTTATCGTCGATACATTCATATGATATGCTGCATATCATATGCGGCTCTTGCGGTAAGATTATGGGGGATTTGGCGATAGCTTGCTTGGTGGTCTAGGTAGATTCACTCAAAAGAATTAGTAAGCATTCAAATATCTCTCGTGAGAGAATCTTCTCACGGCAGAAGCGAAAAATATCACGTTAGTCGTGGTCTGGAGATTTCATTGATATGTCCTTTTTTAAGGGGTTGCGATGGAAGATATATTTCACTTAAAAAAAGAAAAAAGTACTTTCTTTACTTTGATAATGTTCTGTAA
>NGKJ01000006.1:609633-621514 GCA_002162495.1 Myriosclerotinia curreyana
AATCACTCCTAAGTTGGAGGCACCCGAAGTGCAAATAGGCCAGGGGTCGTGCCTTCCCGTTTCTCCTCAATCGTACCCCCCTTAAGTAGAGGAGGAAAGTACTAGGTAATTACTAGGTACTCACCAGGTAATTTGATTATTTCTCTTTCATTCACTGAATTTCATAACACCATCCAATTTTCTTTCAATTCAAAGGGTAAGCTGCTTTTCATTGCTATCTACTTTACGCAACTATTTTCATTTCCTCAAATGGAGAACAATCATCATTCTCGCAAGCGGAAGCACGCCCACGAGCATAGGAGCAGACACGGAGATTCGGGAAAACATCACAAACATAGCCATCACGATCCCGCACATGAAAGACGCCCTGGAGGTCATTCCCTAGAGAAGTCAGGGGAAAAGAGGCAGCCGCTTGCATTTAGAGATCAAAATGAATTATCTGGCGATATTGATTATATTCGCAACTGGCTTGCGCAAACTCACAACGAGGATACTACCGATTCGCTGAAACAATTCAACCCTATCATCGGTGAGAAAATCACAACTTATGTTATGGTTCTCGGTGCAGGCACTGACATCTCCTCGAGACCTAGGTCGTCAAGAAGAGAGAACAAGGCACTCGAGTCGTGTCCATACCACACATATACCCGGAGAGATCAAGGGTGGCAAGAAGTCGGAATTTAAACTCAATCATGAACGCGCATCTTCCGATAGTTCTATACTCGAAGTTTCAATGGCACCAGTTGTAAAGGAAAAAGTCAGTATCCCCCGAAAGTCGCGCGCCGTCAACTCTGGTGAAGAACCAACACAATCTCATAAACACCAAAAGAATGTGCCATCACCTATGACTTCTGGTTCCTCTCAATCCTCAATTCCGCCACAAAAACAAGAAACATTCGAGAAAAGAGCACGCCATAAGACAAGAGAAGATCGATATGACATAAAAGGGAAATCTATTAAGGCAGAAGTTGCTGACAAGCCAATGAAAACGAGACGCGAGAAAAGAGGAGACCGAAAGAAGGCAGCAAGGAAGGCTAGTGAGGAACTTATGAACAATTTTGCATCGAAAAAAATAGGGAAAGATCGTTTGACAGTGAGTAGATTCTTAGCATCAGGGTTTAGAAACTGATCATACCAGACGCGCCCATCGAATGGACCGGGTATCTTCCAAAATGGCAGAGCTTCTTCCCCGCCCAGGCGACGAGGATGTAAGTATCATTCGTATCAGGTTCTTGAGTAATTGCTAATTCATTCATAAGTGCCTGATCTTGCTTTCTCGGAGATGGAGTTTCTTCAGCGCTCTAGCAAGAAGTCTCATGTCAACGATACCATTGTTGTCCCTAAAAGTCGTGCCAAGGAAAAAAGGAAAATCGCGCGAGAGCAAGATGAGATAGCGACATTTTTCAAACCATCTAAGACGCCGATGCGGGACAATAGTTCCATTTTCGATCATCCCACTTCTCCGACTTCAATACGTGAGGCCTCTCTCTATGAAAGGCAACTGAGGAGAGACCGCGAGCATGATCAACCTCGGTACTACATGGAGGATTTAACATCTCGTATTGACAAGACCAAACGTCATTTGATAGAGTCTCGCGGTCATCAATTGCAATCCAATCAAGTGCGCTTCCCTCGAGAGCCCACTCCCCATTTTGCCTCTGAGGAAGCTGGCAACCGCAACATGTGCTTAGAGTCTGCCGATACAATTGTGACATGGTCAGAATCTCAACATTCTCCTGGAGCTACTGTAGCTTTACATCGGGCGAGAGAGGAACATTTTCAGAGGCAAAATAGCGCGACACCGGACTCGGTACGAAAATCTATCGAAAGAACAGGAATATTCAAAGATACAGGCATTGAGAATTCGAGTCGACGAAAGTCTCATATGCGAGAAGCGGCAAACAAAGAACCGTATGGGATCGGAGAAAAGCAGGGCATCTCTACAGCTGGTGGCCTAGCCGAGACTAGCAGAGAGTCACCTAGTTTAAGCACAGATTGTGCTACAAACCCCGATGAGATCGATCAACCTCCAAGTGGTCAGCAGCAAAATTATTCACCTCAGCTTCCGACATGCACACAAAAGAAGGTAGAAGAAACACTTTTGAAGAGGAGACCCCTCGATGCAGTAGAAACTCGCGATAATGGACGCCGCAGAATTGTAGTTGAGTATTATGATCCGGGTCGTGGTTGGTGTCGAGAGGAAGATTTTAAATCGCCTTCCAAATTACCCAGAAATCCTTCGGAGCCAGCGGTAGAACCAATGCCAGCACCACTCACGCGCCAGCAAATGGCACGCAATGCTCGAATCAAACGTCCATCAACTACCCTTCCAGTAATCAGGGAAGCTAGCGATGAAAGTAGAGAAACCTCTCCTTCAGTAAATTCCGGCATCTCAGGAAAAGACATTCGGCGAACAGAATCTGCTCCTGTTCAATCGTCGAGTGTGAAGGGAGATGTCAACGGACAGGTTCCGAAACATCTTGTCGACAGCAGTGAGAGGAAGGAGAAAACTATACTCGAGCCACCAGTGCCTGAACCAATAGGTTTACCAATGGATTCCCAATTTCAGCGTAACCAGCATAGTCGGCTGGATAGGCAAGTAGAAAGCACCAGTGGTATCAGCAAAGATGCAATACCCCGAAACGAAATGGCGGATGAAAGGGAAAGGCAAACAGGGATATCAAATTTGAGCGACAGAATTCAAACACCTTTAAGAACAACTCCATATATTAGTCCAAGTAGAGAGTATAGACAGTTCCCTACTCAACGGCCCTTTAAACGAGGACTCCAAAACAGTCATGAGCCACTCATGCAGCACATCGCATCTGCTCCACGTTCTTCCCTTATTCGACTTCCGTCCCTCTACGTTCAACAACTAGAGTACGAGCAAGAGCAAGAGCAGAAGCAAGATCACATGGCAAATGGTCTTTTCAATGAGAGCGTTGAAGAATATGAAGAAAGTGAAGCGCAAAGACCTCACTTCGACAAAGAAACGTATGAAGAGAACTGGGACAATGTAGAGACAGAACAGGAAGTGCCTTACGCAGTAGAAGATGCCCTTGAGAATCGCCTTTATATCGGCGACCTTGGCGAGCTTGGACGCTCGGAGGCAAATGTGTATCAAGACTCAGGGCACGAGGCGACGGGACTCCGCTATGAAAATTCGGGTCTCGATTTCCAAGTCAATAGCTACCAACCACAAGATGCTCAAGGAGATGAATCTAACTATTGGGATAATGGCGATCAATATTTCCAAGAGCGCTGGAATGAACACCAGCAAGACTTACGGCAACAATACGAAATGGGCTACTGTGGCAATCAATTAGTCCGACCATCCTTTCCTAGATACCGATACCTGGAACTAGATGGAGGTCAGGACGGGAATGCTTCGGAAACTTTCTCAAGACAACGATTTTGGCGGCCAAACCCACAATATTAAAAGGCTCTAGACCGACCCGCTGTATCATGTGTTTTATGAAAACTAGATGGAACGATATCAAAAGTTTTGGGGATCTTGGGGAGATTTAATAATACGACTTGACCTGGCATATGTATCAATCATGATAGGTATATGATCAGGATCAGGATCAGGTCATGAAGTTGTTATGAAGAGCAAATCGGAAGATTATGACTAAATTGTACCTCTGTAGTAAGATTCATACATAAGAGGAATTTGTCATCTACTCACTTGTGTTCATCATACTTGTCCTTTATTTTCGAACTGTCCTTTGAAAATTTTCTCCTTTTATGACTCTTTGACTCCCACAAGGTTCTTTCATGTCGACCACCCCTATTCATCGGAAGAAACCGCTACGAAAATACCTACCCTAAAACATCCGCATTTTTATCATCATGTGATCAAATGATCCACAAGGCTGAGTCCCCCCGAGTTCCCGACGGGATGGCACGGACGAATATCAAAATCTTATTCAAAATTCCGTTTTCATTTCTCATCCACTTACAAACGTCGAATTGAATAATATTAAATATCGAATTCCGATTTTAATCTGTTCTTCGAGGGTGACTAATTGAAGCTTGGCTTAAATAGGTCATAGTCGCGGGTGAAAATAGAATAATGCGAATACGCTTTGCTGACAGTACCTAGGTAGTAGTGCACGCATGAATCCTAAGGTCAAGACTCATACAAAGAAATATATTCAGCCCTTCCGTTTCTTATTCGGTGCAATTTAAAAATTCTATGAAACATTTACAAAATCTTCCGTATCTTCTTCGAAAATCAAAGATATACTTACTAGGTAGGTAGGTAGTATGTCAGTCTGACCAGGCGCTTGTGGTAAATCTGTTGCTATACATAGGTTTCTTTTTCAAGTGAAATAAAAACTAGTCTTCATCCTACTTTACTTTACTTTTACTTATTACCTTTGGTAGTACCACAAGTCAATAAACCATAAATATATTTACATACCTACTGGATAACTTCAATGTATGTATCTAGGGTTTCCACGAAACCTCTTTCATACCAGTCAGCAGCACAGCTATCAAAGGCTGTAGCTTTCTTCGCACAATCATATGGTTTATCTTCAACGACATGTACAGCACATGTAAAATCGAGAAGGGCCTTCACATCTGGTTCTAAGATTCAGGTGAAGGGTAGAGATCTATTTCCGGAACCTGAACATGGACAAATCAAGAGAACAGAACCAGCATGGCCTCATCCACCGTATGTCTTTCCATTATACCTCTAAACTTGCTCAAATAATAACCAAAAAAAAATAGCTATACCGCCGAACAAATGCGTAGCAAAGTCTACTTCGCACACCGCAAACCTCGAGACTTTTCCGATCGTGTGGCGCTAGGCATGGTACGTTTCCTCAGATGGTGTACGGATTTTGCTACGGGATACAAACACAATGTGGAAGCACCCAAGAAGGCGTCCGATAGCAATGCACTTACGGCTACCAAACCATATCAAATGAGCGAGCGAAAATGGTTAATCCGTTATGTGTTTTTGGAATCGGTGGCTGGTGTGCCTGGTATGGTGGCGGGTATGTTGCGACATTTGAGGAGTTTGAGGGGTTTGAAGAGGGATAATGGTTGGATTGAAACTTTGCTTGAAGAAGGTATGTTATGTTTGCCACATTGTATATGAAAAGGCATCAAGGAATCAACCGCTAATTGTAATTGATACTTAGCATACAACGAACGCATGCACCTCCTAACCTTCCTCAAAATGTACGAACCCGGCCTCTTCATGCGCACCATGATCCTCGGCGCGCAAGGTGTCTTCTTCAACTCCTTCTTCCTCTGCTACCTCTTCTCCCCTCGCACCTGCCACCGCTTCGTCGGCTACCTCGAAGAAGAAGCCGTCCTCACCTACACGCTCTCGATCCAAGATCTCGAGGAAGGCCATCTCCCCAAATGGGCAGACCCAAACTTCACCGCTCCGGATCTGGCAATTGAGTATTGGGGTATGCCCGAGGGTCATAGGAGTATGAAGGATCTTCTGTATTATATTAGGGCGGATGAGGCGAAACATCGTGAGGTCAATCATACGTTGGGCAATTTGAAACAGGATGAGGATCCGAATCCTTTCGTTAGTGTTTATGGGAAGGAGGCGAGCGAGAAGCCGGGGAAGGGGATTGAGAGTTTGAGGCCTTCGGGGTGGGAGAGGGAGGAGGTGATTTAGATTTTTGGGGGGTTGGGGGAAGAGTTCGATTTGGGGAGTATGGGTATGGCGTTGTAAAAGGTTGCGAAAGATACCACTCTACTCTTTACATGTTTTTGCGAGCATCATGGGCGTTTTGGTCTTAGATGGGAGATAGATGAACGAGATAGATTTTTTTATTTGGTTGATGGATAGATCGTTTGCTACTTCAATTGATGTCATATTTTCTATATTGTATTCACGACACAACATAGCTCTGGTGATGAGACTCGGTGACTAATTCTTAGACCGGTCCTTTGAATGATGGCTGGTATAAGTGAGTTGAGGATGTAGAGGTTGATGTTGTTACCTCTCCAGATAGGTCTTTCGGACTTTATATGAATGGTACTGCTTTGTATTCTTGAGATGTGTTGGGAAGAAATATGTTGGTGTTTACCAAGGTCTTGGTATTGAATAGTAAAGTAGAATCCTAGATAATGTAGTAGTGAGTGAGAAGCATGTATAAAAGAAAAGATCATAGAGTCTATTTCCTAGATAATCAATAAGAAGCATGAATTCCTTCAAATGTAGTTTGTGTTTGTCTTACTAAGTCGTTTGATGGTACCTCTTAAGTCCGTCGGAGAAAACAAATACAAACCACGCTACAAACCACACTATATCCAAGAAAAGTTAGAGTCGGACTGGAATGAGGCCCCCAAGGCGGAAACAAATTATTTCACACCCCGCAGAATTGGAGATGCCTCTAATCAGCATCTCAAGCTTCTTTTCAAACTGCAAGTCCTTTCACTTGCGCTCACTTTAAAAGCTTTATCAAGCAACGAAAGACTCCCCAGATGCTACATGACCAATCTGAGGTCATTGTTAAATCTTGGGGACGTCAGTCGTGAATTCAAGAACAAGTAGAAAACCTTGTTGCGACTGGACAAATACGGGACCAATATTGCGACTGGATAAATACTGCGAACATGGCACCAGCAAACGGCGCGTCAAAGGTCATGCAGAATCGCTCAAGGCCTACAGTTGCGATGCCGAAAGGCATTGTTCCTGCTCTACCTCTTTCACATGCTAGGATGCAACAAAAGAAACTGCCCACTCGAGAAAAGACGAAGGAAAATATTCCCCCATCTCCAGCGGTTCGAGCGCCCATTACATTGGTTTCAGATACAACTGCACCTTCTGCGCATATCGATATCGATGAACCTCGTGTTGAAGAGAAAGACTCCGAAGTGATCAAAGAGTTTCCCAAGCCTGCTCCTGCTGCAGCTGTCGACATAACATCTTTTGCGGAATCGTTGGATGGATTTAGTTCTACTGAGGGCGGAGTTACACTTGGTTCTACTGGACATTGCTCTGCTGAACGCGAAGTTGAGGAAAGAATTGTTGATGTGGTTGAAATTAAAGGTGAGAGAAGGAAATATATCTTCAGCCTTGCTATATCTGCAAGCTTAAGAAATCGTTCATGTCGCTAATTTTGTTCTTGCAGCAGACGATTCTCAAGAGGAACAGCATTCTGCTCCGTCCGAAACTCAATCAGCCGCATCGAGATCAACTTATCAATTGCCTCCACCATTTGTTCCTGCCAGCAATCAGTCCACTATGTCCTCCGACTCTGCCCAATTTCCACAGCAGGGTGCGTTCAATGGCCAACATCCAATGCACCACGCGCATCCCAGCAGTTCAAACCCTATGTTTGGCGGATATCCCGATTCCAATAATTCATCCCCAGCTCCACCTTCGAGCGCTGGCAACATTCCACCGTATGCTTACGCGCAGCAAGGTAGTGTGCGTCATGGTCCTCATCATTCGAACGGTGGCCATCATCACCAGATGTCCAATGGGTTTTCGCCCATGACTCCAGCATTCCCCCCAGGATATTTTCACCATCAAGACGGCTTTCAGGTTGCTCCAACTGATGATTTCCATCGCAGACAAATGCCACAGCCATTTGGCCACTCCGAACCCTACTCGCCAGCTGGTGCTCCTCAAATCGCAGAGAGTCCTCGATTCAACGGTTTTGATCCGGCTACCGCGCACCACGTCCATGGATCTCGTTCATTGGCACAGATTGATCAAGATAATGGTCTCGGTCCTCATTACGGCCATCATCCATCCCCAATCCCACCAATGGGACCACCGCCTTACCGTGGAGTCGTCGGTTACCCACGCAAAGAAGAAATTCCCTGGTCAGGCGGCAATCGTCGAGATCTTTGGTTTCACCTTCGTGAGCAGTTTGCACAACCAGAATTTTCCGACTGTGTGCTTGAGCTACGCTACTCTGACGACCGTGCCGCTCCTCTTTTGATCAGTGGTCACAAATTGATCTTCGCTCGCAGTTTCGTCTTGAAAGGTCTTATCACAGCTGGAGCTCAAGCAAACTGTGATTCACCCCTACCTATTCAGAATATCTTGATTGAATCAGATGATCGCTACTTGCGTTCTGATGCCTTTTCATTGGCGGTTCGGTATCTCTACGGCGGACCTATATTGGACCTAGATGCAATGGCCCGCTTTCCGGCTCCATACATTGGATCAGCTCCCATGCCATCAACACCAGCCGAACGTTTCAACTTCACGCTTGGTTATATAGCATCAGGAGTTATTCTTCAGATTCCTCAAATTTGGAAGACTGGTTGCGCTATTGCGAGTCAACTTATCACCTGGGATACGGCTGAGAAAGCTCTTGAGTTTGCTCTCGAAGGAGGTATTGATTGGTCATGGAGCTCCAGCTCGGGCAATCCAGATGTCAACGATGTAATTGGCAGAAGCGTTTATAGCCCATGTGCTAATATGCTCATTTACAACATAATCAACTTGATCATTCTCGCTTTCCCTCCGAATTTCGAATTGGATACGACAGTCTCAGACCTTCTCTTCAATTCTAGAATTCCGCATGTACCAGATGACCGACCAACTCCCGCAAACCCACGTTTGAGCTCTATCAAATTTGGCGACCATCCTACAGAAGAGAGCCTCCGCTCCCCTTCTTCAGATCCTATCACTACCACATTGTCAAGATTGTTACTTAACTTGCCATTCGGACCGTTAAAGCATGTACTGGAAACCGGAAATGTGGGTGTTATTCATGGCCATGCAACTCATTTGCTTCGACGAAAGACCATGTATCCTGTCATCCAGGAGCGTGAGAGGAGAAGACAAAGAGCCTTTGCTAGCAAAGTACCGGATGAGGAGCGAATCAAAAATGGACGTCAGTGGAATTCAGTTGGTTGGAAAGAGGTAGTTCTTCCATTTGATGACTATCGTAACGAAGAGGTCCCATGCTTGAGAAAGACTTGGGTCGGTTTCACAAATACTTGAAGCAAATAACCTTGGTCAGTCCACTAGCGAACTTCAAAAAATGGGCTTTTGTATTTGATTATTGAAGGTGAATTGGCGTTCAATTGGTTCAATTGGTTTCGAGGGCAAATGATATATGTCTTTGCATAAAAATGGATGGACGGGACTTGTGGTCACTTCTTCTGGCCTACCTATTTTCTTGAGAGTTGAAACACTTGCCTTGCTTGCAGTTGCTTGGTGAAGATACCTAATCAATTTTACCAAAAAAGTTTTACGGTCGTAATGAGATATGTGTGGCACGACTCATCAGGCTACTTGAAAGTAGTCGTAGGAATAAAAAATAAAGTTTATACCAATGTTAAGATCTTACCTCTTTGATGTGAGGTGAGGTGAGGTGAGGTGAGGGATTTGATTACCTACCTATTCTTTAAATGTATCGTCAACGTCGTTGATTGAGCCTTAATCATTGTAAATCACGACGTTGATTGAGCCTTAATCTCACATGATCGAAGCACGTAGATACCGGGTCAATGATATTTTGATTACCTACCTACCTACCGTGATTCAGAACCGCTTGAAAGTATCTTTATCTTATATTGTGATGCAAATGAATGAATGAATGATTGAATGAATGAAAGACTTGATTTGGGAATAGACCTACGATGTTTCGTGTACCGCAAATAACTATGGTTTATTATCATCACCATAATAAATCGCTTTGCTTGGTGATGGTGAGAGTTACGAAGCAGAGTGAGTGTTGTAGGAAGTGATTGGAGAGATTAAAAATAAAAGAGGGGCTAGCAAGGATCCATAAGAAAAATTCATATCACGTGCCACTAATTTGAAAATTCGGTTGTGGGATTTGCTTGCCCTAGGTCGCCAAAATTTTGAACCCAGGAAGTTGGAAGGACTGCGACAATTCCGACATCTCGATATTTCCACGACGACCAACGACAACTTGATCGCAATCCGACAAAATGGCGATCAAGCACAACCAGCAAATTGCCCACAACCGTATGTCTCTTCCGCAGATCAATTAGGATTGCAGAGATGCTGATGTTAGATAGATTTCCGAAAGGATTGGCAACGACGAGTTAGAGTTCACTTCGACCAGGTAAACAACGCGCAGATGGAATAAACAAAAGCTCTGGAATCGAATCTAACAATCTTGATAGCCCGGCCGAAAACTCAGACGTCGCAATGCTCGTCTTGCGAAGACAGCAGCGGTCGCCCCACGCCCAATCGACTTGTTGAGACCCGTTGTCAGATGCCCAACCATCAAGTACAACAGACGTGTACGAGCTGGTCGTGGTTTCACCCTCGCCGAATTGAAGGTTAGACCGATGGGAAATCTCTGATAGTATCTCTTTCTGATGACATTATAGGAGGCCCAAATCCCCCGCAAGCTCGCTCCTACGATCGGTATCTCCGTTGACGCCCGTCGTCAAAACCTCTCGGTCGAGTCACTCAAGGCCAATGTCGACCGCCTCAAGTCCTTCCGCGCCCGTCTCATCCTCTTCCCACGCAAACTTGGTAAAACTAAGAAGGGTGATGCCACCAAGGAGGAGGTCTCATCTCTCAAGGAGACCAGCAGCCGTGTTAAGAACACCCTGCCAATTGCCACGGTCGAGGGTGGATTCTCGGAGATCTCCAAGGGTGACATGCCAAAAGCAGTTGAGGGTGGTGCATACAGAAAGTTGCGGGTGGCCAGAAGTGACGCTAGATTGGTCGGCAAGCGTGAGAAGAGAGCAAAGGAAGCAGCTGACGAGGCCGCTGCTGCTAAGAAATAAATGGCATGAACGGTTCATGGGTCTGTTTTATCTTCTCGCGGCGTGCGATGGATGGATGTGGGTTACAAGAGCGGTTCATACAAACTGCATAGGTGTACTCTCATGAATTCAACGGCTATTGCACAAAACTAATGAATTTTTCAATAAATTATTTTGCATGTGAGGTGGTGGGTGGTTTTGGTCGTGCACATGTGTTCGGGACATTCGAGAGAAAGGGCCTGCCTTTCTCCT
Organism: Myriosclerotinia curreyana; assembly: GCA_002162495.1. Taxonomy (NCBI): domain Eukaryota; kingdom Fungi; phylum Ascomycota; class Leotiomycetes; order Helotiales; family Sclerotiniaceae; genus Myriosclerotinia; species Myriosclerotinia curreyana. Next base: position 620,575 of record NGKJ01000006.1, read on the forward strand.
TCTTCATCAGGAAAAGCATCCCTCCATTCTGGATGCCAGCCATACTAATCAAGCCGATTTCTCCACGAAGAAGAAAATGAGAGTTCGATAATAATGGGTGCTCAGTGTACAGTGCTCAGTGTACAGTGTGCAGTGTACACACAGTGCACAATCGTAAAACTACTATGTATTCCCAATTTTTCGAAAATCTTCATAGACTTGACTATTACTATTTATTGTTGATTTAGGTTGTGCGGTTAAGTTGTATGATTAAGTTGTGCGTTTGAGTTGTGCTTTTTTGAACCTTTTTTGAATTGAATCATCTCATTAAGCTTTGAGGGATTTGTGAAGGATTTGTGAGGGATTTGTGAGGGATTTATCATGGAAAAAAGAGGGAAGGGTGGGTAGGTGGGTAGTGTGTTAAAATGTTGAAGTGTTGAAGTGTTACGCTCTTGGCTTTTATGCTAATGTTAATATGTACATCAGTATCAACATCTTTATTATATTTATTGCATTCATCATCTCCATTGTCTCCATCGTCTATCGAATCAACATCAGTTCCCTTGCTCGCTTTTATTATCTATCCTTTACGGGTATAATTTATATCAACATCAATCAAACTTCATCCCTCATCTCCATGTAAACCATTTGCCGAATGAATCGTCTTTATATTTCTAAGCTTCTTCTCTTTTCCGCTTATGTTGGTCTGGCTGTTCGTTTATTTTGTTGGTTTGTTGGTTGGTTTGTTGGTTTGTTGGTTTGTTGCTTCTTTTTCTTCTATTTCTCCTATTTCTCCTATCCTTTCCATCGTATACTCAATACTCAATACTCAATACTCAATACTCAATGCCCAGCCACGGCCCAGCTACCCACAACTCCACAACTCTAAAATTCAACAACTAGCACCCACCAAATCAAAACCTACCGCAGCCCTAGCCCGCGCGGCGTATTTCTCTCTCTC
>NGKJ01000006.1:621874-642248 GCA_002162495.1 Myriosclerotinia curreyana
GGGGGGGAGTTGGCGTGGGGTTTTGATGCTTGGGTTAGATGGGGACTAGAGGGATTGAAGATTGGAGATGGTATCGAATTTACGGTGTTGATATTAGTGTTGGTGTTCCTTCTGGGATTTCTGCATTTTCTGCTCTTTGGGGGTTCAGTTTCTTGACATGTCATGATTAGATCTTCTTCTCTTATTCGGGATTGTTATGGTGGTGCTTTGGGGTTTGTATTTGGAGGTGATGTGGTGTGGTGTAGTGTTGTTGAGTTTGCTTGCGGTAGCGATTGCGGTTGCGAAAAGCGAATCAATGGATTATTTATTGGAAAAGGAACCAGCGATTCTTAAGCAGTCGCAAGCTGACTATATCAAAGGTTTCGACAGTATTCACTATCCATACCTCCCTTCATTTATCTATCCATCAAGGTAAACTTTGCGCCATATTCAGATATTCTCCAAGCCATTCGATTGAGATTCACTGGTGTGAGGGTGTGATCAACTCCTATCCCATCTACTGAATATCCTGTCCGGTCTGTCTTTGTAGTATTCCTCTTCGGAGCATAGTCTGGACTTCTTCTTCTGGGTGAAGAACTAGGTGATGGATATCTCCATATGTATTTTATTTTCACCTGCTCTTGGGTTTGGAGTTGGGATGGTATGGTATGGATGGTCTGGATGGTCTGGAGGAAATGTTATTGTACTGGATGGATATATGGAGAGAATTTTTATTTAACAAATTTGGTCATATATTTGGAGGACAACCACTTGGGTCTTAAAATGGATATATACATCTAACTGTATCCTACAACATGGATGGAGGTTGAAGAATAATTTTTCTCGTTCAGAACAGAGGAAACTAATCCTTAAGAATCTAGCGAATATGGGTTATATTAAAAAACCACAGTTTGGGCTAGTTTCCCCATAGAAGTTGAGGTATTATTATTCTTCAAAATATCCAAGTCATTTTGGTACATTCTTCATGATATTCACCTACGCTCGGGTGCGCCGGCTCGGCAGCTCGGCTGGCTGAAAAGGAGATGCAAGATCTTCGGATGCGCTTACTTAAACTCCCCACTATCCCATCGCACCTGCAAATCAAATGTGTCTAATGAGTAGTTTTGATGATTTTTCAAGGATCACTCTATATTAGCGAGTATTTGGCTTCCGATTTTAGCTTTCGTTCTATTTTAGCACAGCTTAGTTGCCAATGTATGCCGCGTACCTCATGTGTACCTTCCAACCAAAATCTTCTATTTTTTTCAACAACTCTTTACTCCAAAATACTTCAGCTTATATCCTGCAACAGAATTCCGAGCCATGGATTATCATAACGAAGTAGTTTCTGATATTGCTTCATCAGTGAAGAAATTCTATGAACGGAAAGAGGCTTTCAGAATCTATCATGGATCGACCAACAGTACACGAGATTCAAATCGTCGTCGAGATCGCATGATTGATACGAGCAGACTCAATCGAGTGCTCAAAGTAGATACCGAGAAAAGGACAGTTCTGGTTGAACCAAATGTACCAATGGATTGTCTTGTTACCGAAACTCTTCGCTATGGCTTGGTACCCCCAGTGGTTATGGAATTCCCCGGTATTACTGTTGGAGGAGGCTTCGCTGGTACTTCTGGTGAGAGTAGCTCTTTCAAATACGGTTTCTTTGATCGTACAGTGACTTGGGTCGAAATGGTTCTTGCGAATGGCGAGATTGTGTCGGCTTCCAAGAATGAAAAGTCGGACCTCTTCTACGGTGCCGCGTCGTCTTTTGGAACACTAGGAGTCACGACCTTGATCGAGTTACAATTGATCAAGGCTAAAAAGTATGTCGAGTTGACATATATAAATATACAAAGCATGGAAGAGGGTATACGAAAGATTGAGGTAATCACCGAGAATTCAAGCGTTGACTACCTTGATGGAATTCTGTTCAGCAAAGAGTCAGGTGTCATCTGTCACGGGCGCTTAGTCGACAAACCTAAACCTAATACACAGATTCAAGGCTTTGTGAAAAGTTCGGATCCCTGGTTTTATCTTCATGCGAAGAAGGTGCATGATAGAAACTCCGGATCATATACAGAAGCTGTGCCTCTTGTTGATTATCTATTTCGATATGACCGTGGCGGATTTTGGGTTGGTGGATATGCGTTCAGGTAATTAGCGATCAAATTTCAATGGTGGCTTAACACTCATCCTTGCACTTAGGTACTTCATTACCCCATTTAACCGTATCACGCGCCGTCTGCTCGACTACTTTATGCATACCCGAGTGATGTATCACGCATTACATCAAAGTGGGCTTTCCAAAAAGTACATAATTCAGGATGTGGCAATTCCATATCCGCGCACCACCGAGTTCGTCGATTACCTGGATAAGGATTTTGGACAATGGCCCATTTGGTTATGTCCGCTGCGACAGGCCGGGATTTCCAGTGAATCGCCGCTTGGTCTTCTTGCCGAGAGAAAGGAAAATTCATCTAACCCTGATATGTTGCTCAACTTTGGGGTTTGGGGACCAGGACCAAATGGTCGTGATGCCTTCATATCATGGAACCGAAAATTCGAGCATAAAGTTCGAGAGTTGGGTGGCCAGAAATGGTTGTATGCTCATGCCTACTATACCGAGGAGGAATTCGATGAGATCTATAATCGCAAGGAATATGACGCTCTTCGTGTTAAGTACCATGCAACATATCTCCCCAGTATTTACGATAAAGTCAAAGTTGATATTGAGTCAGAACGTAGGCAATTGGAAGCTTCGTGGAGTTTGTGGTTGCTGGCAATCTTTTGGAATATTTGGCCATTGGGTGGGCTTTATGGTGTATTCCAGGCCTGTTTGGGTGGAGATTATCTTCTGCCAAAGACCAAAGTATCAGGCAAAACACGGAAAACTAAAGAGTAGGGTGAAGTGAAGTCTGAGAATCTAATTTTGTTGTATAGAAGGGACCGAAGTGCTATGGTTAGAATGTTACTTGTCCCATTGCTCTATATTGTATTTTAGTTCAACTAGATAGATCAAATCGATTATGAGTTTACTACTACTACTACTACTACATTTAGTTTTTAGATGGACTATTTTTCTTCTTCTGTAGTTTTTTGATACTCTATTATATTTTACATCAAGTTTAACTTTTAATAATTATTCACTTAATATCATCTAAATAGATTACTCGATTACAAGTTTATTACTACTATTATAGTTATGTGCGAGTAAAATAGTATATGAATATTTAAAAAGAATATTAAAAGAAGTAAGTATATAAAAAGAAAATAGTATTTGAATATTTAAAAGAAATGTTAAAAAATATAATTATAGTTTAATAATATATAAATTTTAAAACCAAAATATTTTATTCTTATTATTTTATAAATATATAATCAAAGATAATCAAAGATAATTATTTACTTCCATACTATATCTATAAAATATTTTTTCTATAGAAAATTCCTTTTTGACGGAAAGTACACCCTTCTATTTCAAAAGCATACAACTCTTTTAGTTATATTCGCTTAATTGTCGGCAGTTTTGTGCACCCACTGTGGTCCTAGCTCCCACGACATCACTTCATTTTGTCTCACTTCATATCTTCTCCGGTTAATCATAGCTGAGAGTAACACTATCAATACCGACGGACCGTGGAAACTCACGAAGGTACAAATAGAATCCTAACATTCGTACCACGTGATTGGATGGTTGCGGTAAATGCACTCACTCAATATGAGGAAACCAACTTGGCCAATTCACAGTTTCATATGTGCCCTTGGGCATCAATCTCAATTGCGTCAAATCCGCTACATAGAGATAGGTCCTCGCGCAGCAATATATAAACCCGCAAACATACATGCTTATTTGGGCTTTCGGGTTGACGTCGAGCAGCGGATCGTTTGTTTTGGAGTTGTTGAATATTTTTGCTTTGAAATGGTGCCACCACTGGAAACTTGTGGCCTTGTGTACGAATTGATTGAATCGAGATGCGCCATCTAATTTTTCAGAAGAGACTCTTTGTCGTGCTGCAGCCTTCTGTTCCCAGACCTCTCGCCGGACTTTTCGTTCATCATCTGATTCGGAACACCATAACATCACTGTAACAAAATATATGACAATAGTAGCTGCAAGTGCAATGCTCGAGATGCGCCACATCAATTTCTCAGCATGCGTTGGGAACGTCTCTTTCCAGGACGATAGGAAAATGATAGAGTAGCCGATAGACATCAACGCAAAAGCCGACATATAATGTCCATGTAGTTCATACCAATATGTATTCTCGATTCTATTGATATAGGCGCCGTCGCCAGTTTCGTCTGCGTACTCGACGAATAGGACTTTCTCGATTCTCATCCACCGGAGGATGTTGATCCAATGTTGCCAGAAGCGCGACCATGCCCATTCTTGACGTGGGACGATACAATCAAGAGGCGAATGGTCATGTCTGGTCACTGTGGCACCGTTTTGAATCTCGGCGATGGTGAATTGAGATGAGATAATTATCGAGGTAGTTACGTCTGCAGGCTTATGCCACCAACACACAGAAGTGCCCAAGGCGCAAAATATAAATGCCACAGTTGTAATCTCCAATCCAGTGACTGGTAGGTGTTCTATCAGCCGGGTAAGAAAATTCAACAGGAACCAGGTCGTTTGAAGGATCGCGATGGCACGAAGAACACCATCCGTCTTATTCCGGTCCGTGACAGCTTTTTTAATGTTCTCAGTCGAATCCAAGAGAATGTATTTGCTTTTAACTAGTTGTAGCAACTGCTTTGCGTTCAAAGGGATAAAATAAGCCGGGTGATCTGCAGTCTTGATTACAAAGCCTCCAGCATTTGCAAAGAAGGCATGTATCATTTCCCACCCCTCAATCCCAGCCTCCCTGAACTCTTTAACTGACTGCCTAGCTGCTGCCCATTGCCCGAGTGCTGCCTGTAAGATGAATTCGGGGCCAAGGAAACCAAGAGCCGTAAGCCACAGTCGTCGGCAAATACTCACAAAGACAGCTTCGTCTGGAGCCGGAATATTCAAACAGAGTAATGACCAGGAGCATAGTATCATAACAGAGGCACAATTCCAGAGTATGTCAAGGCTGCCTCGTCCATTTGGGCTTTGGGTCCATCCTGAGTCAACCGTGCCTTTGGTGTTGTTCGAATTCATAACCGTGGCATTACTTGTCGCTTCCTTCCCAAGTGCGGGGGCTATGCGGCCGGAAAACGGTGTTATGGGTAGACAATTAGAAGCGCTGAATAGGATCAACAGTATAAAGAAAGTTGCATGCGTAAGGAGTCTTGAGCACATCATAAAAGTACACTGATTGAATTTCAAGTGGGGTGATCTCTCTCGAACGACGAAGGTCTTTAGATCATGCCATTAAAGAAGGATATAATTCTATTGGCCCACAATTCTAGAAGAACACCCTACCTATTTCAAATATCTATAACGTATAACAGATAGAGATTAAACGCTTCCAGAAGCATAAGTTGCTATAAACAGACCGAGGTATAGCTAGGGATATGTTGGACCCGTCTCGTGTAAGAGATCATGGCCGGTGAGGGAGAGCATTGGGTGTTAATCATTGAGCCGAAGTCTCCTTGGTCACTTGTGATCCCTTCAAAATTTCCAAAAAAAAATCTGCATATGATCTGCCGCCGTAGCATTCATATGGTTGTTTTGGGATCCAGACGCGTCAGTAAGGCTGTGGCACTCTTCGAATACTCTGAACGCTAAAAATCCAGTGCTGGGCATAGGATGGAGCATATCCCGGGTGATCGGGGGTATATGCTGCAGGATATTGTCCATGCTCGTCAACAGGGCATGGATATTACCCTATAGAATCGTGCAATGAAGAACACAAGTGGGTGCACGGACTCATAAAAGGCTTAGAGCCAAAAAAAAATAACTAGACTTGCTTTAATAGTCAAATCGTAAAGCGCCTAACCCTACCACGTACTCCTCCTTAAGCAATTTTAGCTTCAAACAGTTTGCTGTACTCGACGACAACACAGAAGATTCAGATTCTCCACCGAAGGGTAAATGACCGGCTAAAGAAGAGTCCCGCTTGGGCGAGTAATCTCTTCAATCTTATCAATCAGCAAAACGCTACTATCGCTGAAGCAAGAAAGGTGATCAAAGATATCCGCTCCGTTGCCAATCTAGGAATAGCTCCCGGAATCAATCCCCTGCTCGACGGATGCTCCACACCAATCAGTCTTTGCTCATCCCCCTCGTAGGGAAGGTAGGCACCCCACTTTCACTCAATCGACAAAGCACAAACTTCTCTGCCTCTTACCGGATAATCGTATGCCTACTAGCCACCTCTTACTCCACTACCCTAAAATCCTTCCCGTCCACCATAACTTCAACCTACAAGAGGGAATAATAGATGATGAATGTCGAATTAGATACTCGAATAGGTGAGTGGATGGAGGGGATATAGGGGCTAGTGATTCTTAGGCTTGAAAAAGAAACTACCCTCCGGAGTAAGCAGCAATCTCTTCTGTCAGAATAACGGCAGAGCCTGTGAAACCATTAACAATAGAAAGCCTTGCCATCAGTATTGTTTTGTTTTGTTATGATTTTTATAAAATGAGATTTCATTATTATTGAAGTAAAGCTGGAGGAGAAGATTATATCCTCAACCCCTGCTGACCAAGTCTATTTTGGATCCACAGACACGTGCTATTTACACGATGTTAGTCGAGCCGAAGAAAACCCAGCCACAATCTTTAAATTGTTTATCTAAATCGCTAAACCTCTAGAAATCTGTTCAGTATATGTAACCATGACCATACGCGCCTAGATAGCCTAATATCACTCGACCAACTCACTTTGTTGACAAACTCACCTCACAAACTCAGTCAATTTATCTTCGCTGTTAGCTCATTCACTATCAACTTGTTTACTATCAACACATTTATCCTATCAAAAGGTTCCCTATTTTTTAATCTCTCTATCCTCAACAAATTGTCCACTATGGCAGATAAATCAGATGACATGGCTCCCCTCATAAATAAAAATAACGCTCTACAAGAGTATTACCACACACTCGAATCTCGTCTTGGCTATCAAATTGTTCTCGGTGGTACTAGACACTTTGGCTATTACGAACGCGACAAATACAATCCCTTCCCAATTGGAGCCGCGCTACGCAAAATGGAGGATTACCTCGCGAAGACTTTGAGCCTCCCAGCTGGTTCGCAAGTATTGGATGCTGGATGTGGCGTAGGCCATGTGGCTTTGCACCTCGCAAAAGCTCACTCGCTAGAGGTTCAGGGAATCGATGTCGTAGACCATCACCTCGAGAAAGCTAGGCGGAATATCGAGAAACAGGGGATGAAAGCGAGAGTTACGGTGGGAAAAATGGACTACCATCACCTCGACGGAATTGCAAACAACTCGTTGGAAGGTGTGTATACTATGGAGACGTTTGTCCATAGCACCTCTCCAGAAACAGTTGCCAGTGAATTCTATCGCGTGTTGAAACCAGGTGGTCGTGTGGCTCTTTTCGAATACGAGCATAGTGACATGAGTTTGGAGCTGAAGGCGAGAGCAAATTCGTGGAGCACAATCAACAAATACTCTGCGATGCCTGCGTTCGATCAGTTTACATATGGATCGATCAGCTCAATATTTACTGATGCTGGCTTTACCAATGTTCAGAGTGAAGATATTACCATAAATGTGAAACCGATGGTCCGGTTCTTCTTCATATTGGCATACATCCCATACCTATTAGTCTCGGCTTTCGGCCTCCAGAAACACTTCATAAATACTATGGCAGGGGTGGAGGGGTGGAAATGCCGAAATAGCATCAAGTATGTAGTGGTTAGTGGGACAAAACCGATGGAAACTGGTAGTGCATTGGAAAAGGGCGAGAGCAGGAAGTTAAAGTGAGATGGTAGATATTTTCACCAGGGAATGCACTAGTTTATCAGCTAGTTTTTGATTAAGCCTTTAAAATGTAATGTTGCTTAATTCCGTACTAATCGTATTAAATGATCAAAATATTTAACTGTTCAATTTTAAGGTCAATAAACGAAATCATACAGATCTGAATTTGTATAATGTACCTACTATGTAGGTAATGATTCATAGATTAGTCCACCACCTAGTAGTTCGTTTCGGTTCGGCATTATTGCCATACTTTTATAAGCAATACTACTAAGACCAATAGCAGGCTCCACTCTGTAGATTTGATCGTACGGGAAGTGCAGCGTAATTAGTTATTCGGAAGAATGGCTACCACATTCTGTAGACCGCAGATTCCGTAGACTGCAGATTCCGCGGACTCTTCAAATAGCACTTTAAACAGAAACCAGCAAAGAACAAAGAACCACCATTCAACTTCACAATAAGCTTTACCCTTGAACTGTAATTAGATAATAAAATCCTAATAATAAAAATCCACCTAGTCTAAGAACCCCAATTCTAAGCTCTTTATATTATGGATCAAACATTTGTTCGCACCACATCGCTTAAGAAACGTGATACAAGTGGTTCAAGTACAAACCTCACGGATTTCCCTCCAAACACCTTCACCCACCCGCCTTGCAATTTATGTGATTGCCCAGAAGGCGTTTTCGAATTGTCAATCGATTCCTGCATCAGGTGTGGGCACGAGATGGACAGCCATGAATATTGGGATCACCAGTGGTGCCCTAACTGTGATTACCTTGCCGAAAGACCCGAGCTGGTTTCCTCAATTCTAAAGTTGGCAATGGCACAAAGAGTGGTTGCTATTCGTGCCACCCCCCAGCTGGGTAAAAACGACCCTTCTTTACCTACTAGGCCTCCATTTTCCTTTCTGAGCGGTGGGATCTGGAGCCTGTTTTTGTTCATTGGATTCGCCCAGAGGATCGAAAACAGATTACGTACTCTGAGTTTCTAGAGAGGAACAAAGCGAAATGTCAAAAAATCAACGCTGGATATCGCCCACATAATCCCAAAGCCAAAACGATTTATCTCATCGACGAAGCCCAAGGCTCGTATGAAGAAGAGGAATTCTGGGATCGAGATCTCAAGGGACGCAACACCAAATCAAGATCACTGTTTGTGCTCGTCTGTCTTTATGGCGCCGCTGGTAATTCTCGCACTCAAAACTTACGAATCGAATCCCAAGCTCAGTATATGGACACTCTTCAACGTGTCGAGCTACGTCCATCTATGGCTGGTCATCCTTATATGCTCTTCAAGCCAGGAGAAACGGTTATAACCGTCAATAAATGGGCTACACAGAACAAATATAAGCTAGAGGATGGTTTAGCTGAGTACCTCCACACTGCTACTGATGGCCACCCAGGTATGGTTGGGATTATTTTGCGACGTCTGTATGATTCATTCTCACAGGTAATGGCACTTGCAACTTCTTTCAACTAAATCTGTTATGATTGTATAGTAACCATTCACAGTTTCCCGACAGAATCCGAGAAACTCGAATTTGGTCACCAACCTATGTCACCAAATCATAGTTCAAGACAATGAATTGTTGGATTGGTTGATCATGGCCGGTAGAAGACTCTGGACCGCTAGAGCAGAGAGATACACGAGGACTGCTTTAACCTATCCTGATTATAAGCACATCAAATTCTCGCAAGTTACAAATGTACCTTCGCGAGGTAGCAGCGAGACCAAATGACTATATACGATCACGGCCAAATCAAGAGATGGACGCATTTGCCTTTTATTATATGATGGGCTATCTACATACAGAGCAGTCCCGACCTGGAAGTGATGAGATTACCTACATCTTCGCTTCTCCAATTCATCGAAGGTATATCATTTTAACTCAATGAAGCTAATAACTTTTAATAACTAAGTCTTAGGGTTGCTTATCGTCGTCTTTTTACCGGAACCGAACCTTTGGAAACGGTTTCACTTCAATAAGCTTGTCTAAATGCTATTGAAAGATTTAGTCTATCTGTTTTACAAAAGCGCTTTACACAGTCTCAAAACAAAAAGGGTCGGGGCGTCCCAGAAGCAACCTTTCAAGACGAGATTTATTTCTGTCTTAAGTATGAGCTTCATAATCTCCCTATCTTCTCCGAATATGTCTTTACGAAAAATAGAAGAATTGACTTCTACATTATTGAAAAAAAATGGGGAAATGAAATACTTCCAAATGGAACCAACACGGATATTGAAAATCATACCAATCGATTTAGAATTGGAGGTAAATATCAAGCATGGAATATTCTTGATGATTACATTAATCTCAACTTCTGTCCCAAATCTAAACTTCGAGCTTTGAACATTCAAGGTACTATCTTCTTCCAGCATTGATCTAAGCTATATTGTAATATTTGGATCCCATTTTTAGATATTGAAATTCAATCACCCCTTCGACAAGTTGCTATTGATGTGGAGGAGCATACTGTAGAGGTCTACACATGCGATAAACAATTACAAGCAACTTTAAGCTTGGGTGAAGGAAGACAACGCTCCGAGCCCTATATCGATGATGATGATAATCTATGGTCTGATAACTCTGGTACCAGGGCATTACAAGAGATGATGCGAGAGAGAGAAGATATGCTGCAAGAGAAAGAAGAGATGATGCGAAAGATGATGTAATAGAGAGAAAGAGAAACACAATTCAGAGAATTGAAAGATAAGAGACATAGTTTATTCCCTTGGTACTCCGAATTATAACTAAATTGCCAAGAAGGAATTTGCAAGAATGAAGGACGATTAGATATTAGCAGCTGTAATAAATATTCAAACCATGATGCGTGGATATGAATGCACTGGGCTCGCATCAACATAATCTACACCCAAAAACCACCACAGTGTATCCAAGAAGAAGGAAAGACTGGCCAAACAAAGTGATCGTAAACTTTTACTGCAAACATCCTGATAGAAATGACGAAACCTGGCATCAAGATGTTACCCCATGCTTTGATCCACGCTATGCATTTTAAACCAGCGCTCTTCAGTATCCCAAACTCCATTTTCCAATCCATCCCTCATCATATCCACCCCTACCCCCTACGCAGGTCTCCTCCTAGCAAACTCTTCCAAATCCGTCCTAGTCGCCACCCCCAAAACAAACCTCCTCCTCTCATCCGTCACAACCGCAAACTCCTGTTTCCCAGCCTCCCCACCCTCTCCCCCATTAAAAAATTGTTCCAAATCCTCCAAAGGCGTATCCATAGTAATAACCTTATAGACCTTTCCCTTCCTCCTAAATTTCACCATGGCTTTGGATACCTCATCTGTTTCTTGCACTTTGCCTATATCGAGCAAGATGCGCAGATGGGGGATGGAGAGATAGCCTAGCAGGGCGCGGGTGTCGGGGGTTACGACGGTGAGGTGTGTGTAATCGCGTTCGAAGGCGCTCATGAGTGCATATGAGATGGGATCGGTGGGGTTGCAGGAGAGGGCGGAGGGTGGGTCGAGATCTTCGACTGTGGCCTGGAAGAGTGGTTTGGTTAGTATACTACTGTTCATGCTGGTAGGCATAATGAGGACAATAAACTTACACCTCTATATCGATTTGCCAATTTCGAAAGACCGGGTTTAGGCGATGAGGACATGTCTGTGGTATTTGAGATTGTGGTGGTTGCTTGATTGGGTATAATATTTGACATTTTGGTAGGTGTTGTTGATGAGGTATCCAAAGTTACAAGTTATAATACCTAATACAAAGTAAAGTATTTTATGGTGGGGAGGAATTGGTGGGGTAACTCTAATAACCCACTAGGTACTTCGTACTTCCTAGTCTTTAGATTTTGTGCCTGAGTAGGTATTTGCAGAAGTCTGAGAATAACCTCAATAATGCGAGAATACGAGATATATACATACTCTATATAATTACCATAAAATTGGGAGCGGCAACGAAGATTCACTGAGTTGTGTCTCTGGCTATGGTAACATCGGCAGCGGGAAAAGGGAAGCTCCTCGGATGCCATGTAGCACTCTACAAGTTGAAAGCAATCGAAGGTCTCTTTATAGTTGAGAATCTCCATTACCAAACGGAGAAGTTTTTATATCATTCATAATTCAAACGGAATTCAAATTGCGACAATCTCTCTCGTATCTAAGCAGAGCTCCGTTGATATTATTATCATCTAGACTTGACGTCGTATACATTCGATTGCCATTGGCTATTTGATTTATTACTTGAGCGTCAAAATACGTCAAAAGTCAAGCCAAGCTGTCTCAGACTCAGCAATCCGATTTATCCATTCAACCTAGCATTCCTGAATTTATTTAAGAAACATCCATCACATCTCTTTCGTTTCTCAATCAGCAAACACTACTCCCTCCCTCTCAATCATTTCTCAAAATGCCTTCAATATTTCCTTCTCAAAATACTCTTCATGATGTTTTCCACTCTCCTAATCCCTACTACAGTCGCTGGCCCGAACCATCAATTCAATCCCATACCCATACCACTCCCATATCCAAGCGCACCCCACTTCAATCTCGATCGGAGCTCTACACAGCTTGGTCTGTTATTGAAGATGCGAAAAATAAAGCCAATTCATTAAGTGCAGAAGCTGCAAAGGAGTTTGAGAAAGCTAGTGCGAGTGCTCAGGCTAAGGCTGGTACAATTGAGTTATATTCGCCAAAGTTTTATGCTGCTTGTACTTTTGGAGGATTGCTTGCTTGCGTGAGTGACTTTTCATCTATCTTATGATATCGAGGGTTTCGAGGGTTTCGAATTACAAGAGACTATCTATCAATTTCAACTATCAATCATGACGTCTATTTCGAAGTATCTGAATCACGCCCAAAAACTGAAGCTCCAATTGTTCAAATTCTTTTTCCTTTCCCATCGCGGAATAGTCCCATCACTCTAACGCTCGAATGTCAATATCCTTTCAACTGCCAGTCTTCGCATACCTTCTAGAGCTGTTGCGCCATTATATAGTTGACTACTCAGTGCCAGCTATTCCCATTGCCCTCGACTCGCCAAACTCTACCTCATGGACCAAGCAGCTACCTCAACAAAGCGAAGACTTAAGTCGATGGGATTTATGATGGAGCGTTCAGCTATCTTCTCTCATCGAAAGCTCGATAGAGAGTATTACAAAAGACCACTCCATTCTCATCACTACTCTCATTTATAAAACCAATTATACAAAATTCCCCAACTAACATCCCACAGGGTCTCACCCACACATCCGTCACCCCCCTCGACCTAGTAAAATGTCGCCGGCAAGTTGACTCCAAAATGTATACCGGCAACTTTCAAGCCTGGGGTAAAATCTTCCGCGCCGAAGGCTTCCGCGGTATCATGACCGGTTGGGGTCCCACATTCTTCGGTTACTCCGCCCAAGGAGCCTTCAAATACGGCGGATACGAATACTTCAAAAAATTCTACGCCGATCTCGCGGGTCCCGAAAATGCATACAAGTACAAAACATGGCTATACCTATCCGCCAGCGCATCCGCAGAGTTCATCGCCGATTTAGCGCTTTGTCCATTCGAAGCCGTGAAGGTCAGGATGCAGACTACTGTGCCGCCATTTGCAAAGGGCACTGCAGATGGTCTTTCGCAGATTATATCGAAGGAGGGATATGCTGGATTGTACAAGGGCTTGTATCCTCTCTGGGGACGACAAATCCCATATACCATGATGAAATTCGCATCGTTCGAGACGATCGTGGAGATGATTTATGATGGTCTTCCGGGCCAAAAATCGGATTACGGTAAAGCTGCTCAAACTGGTGTTTCGTTTACGGGTGGTTATTTGGCTGGTATTCTTTGCGCAATCGTATCGCACCCTGCTGATGTGATGGTAAGTCACTCTCGCCACTCCTATCCCTACCTCAATCCTCAGCTGAATCACACAAGGTTTCCAAATTAAACGCAACCCGACTCCCTGGCGAAGCATTTGGTGCCGCCACAGGACGTATCTATAAAGATATTGGATTCCGTGGACTCTGGAACGGTCTTCCTGTTCGTATCGTCATGATTGGTACCTTGACCGGTTTGCAATGGATGATTTATGTAGGTTTCCTCGGCCATCTCAATTCTTCTCGTCTGTTTTATTTTTTTAATTAACGCTGTCATAGGACTACTTCAAGATCTTCATGGGGCTACCAACTACAGGTAGAGCTGCACCCGTCGTACAGAATCAATAGGTAAGGGGATTGAGGATTGAAAGTTTTGGAAGGTCGGAGGGGAGGGGAGGGTTGGAATAAATATGTGTCTCCTCTGGTGTATATCCTGTAATGCAATGCAATGAAAAAATGTTCTTTTGTTAGGTAGTTATCGAATCTGCTTGTGATTACCAGGTATCTCACTCTGGATTGGGCAACCTTGGCGCGGATAGTGTATTTTGTTTGCATGTGATATTCTCATCTAGAATCATACATAGTATAACTATTAACTACAAATGATAATGAGTATATACCGGTAGACATTTATACACTGTACCTACACAATGTTATAAACTATCAACTTGTCAAATAAAGGAAGTACATGTACCTCAATCTCAACCCTCCCTCAAATACCCAAAATCCTCATTACTCTGAAAATCAAGCAAAGCACCTACTGATTCATCAAGTATAAGAATAATAATAATAATAATACCCCGATACAAAGGAACACTAAAAAAGCAAAATCAATTTTTCGAAAGATTCATCTCAATTTTTATCGGATTCTTTCCGTAAAAATGTAATAACTTTTTTATCCAAAACAACTTATCAATATTTAACGTTATCACAAAGATATCGTTATTATTGTAAATAAAAGAATATACAAGTTATACAAAATACTTATAAAAACTATTACAACAAAAACAATATTATAATATACCCAAAATTATTTTATAATTAATTAAAAAATGTTCTTTTTATTATACTTTTAATATTAACTTTAATTATTTAAAAAATACTAAAAGGATCTTATATAGCTTAAAACTTCAAATTACAAAATACAAAGTTTTTATAAATATTCTTATTTTTATTAAAAACAATAATAATTATATAGCAAATATTTATAAAAAACTTAGAAAATTATTAAATACTTTGTATAAAATATTAAAACAAAAGAAGAATCTATATATTATTAAGAATAAAAGGTAATGATTTTATACAATATACTATAAATATATATCAATAAAACCTAGTTTCTTTATAATATACAATTTATTTTTGATTATTTAATAAAGAATAATAATCTTTAAAATAATAAAGAAAATATATTATTTAATAATAACTTTATAAAATAATTATATTATATATACTTTATATAATATTAATACTTTAAATATAATTTAAAATTAGCTATATAACAATTAAGCTTATTACTACTTAAAGGAATTTATTCCTTTTTTTCTTAATCTACAAAAGCATTAATAGAACATTTAATACAAGAAATATATTATATATAAAATAGAAAAATAATGAAATAAATAAGATAATATATATTATATATAATAAATTAAAATATAAAATTTATAATATTTTACTAATTAATAATAAATATATTAAAATAAATTAAATAAAGAAAAATAATAAAAAAGAAAAATAAAGCAACAAATATAGAATATCTATATAGTTTAAAATTAAGAAATTAAAAATAGTTTTGATATAATAGAAATTTTAAAAGTTTTTGTTCAAAATTATACTTTTAAAAAAAATCTGGTAAAAAAGGTATATAAAAAGAAAAAAGTTTTAATCTTTATTATTTAATAAAAATTTCTCCTTTCTTTTTGAATTAATATATATACTAATAATAGCATTGCATAATCTGCATCAATTTACTTTCAATTAGATCAAACCGATTAATGAATTTACTACTACTACTACTACCCCGATACACATTCTCTGCATTCACTGTAAGTAGGTTAGTCTAGATATGACGCAAAGATAAGTCCTTTTTTTTCTTCTCTACTTTGAATATTTTATATTTGTACGAAGTAAGGTTAACAGAAACTCTCTTCTCTATTAATTCATCGCTTTTCTAGATATGCATTTTCAAATAATGATATTTTAATTAAGTTAAGGATGAGCGATTTCTTTCTCCTAAATAATAAGCGAAGGAGTACTCCGTAGATTAATAATTATCTTTGATAAGATTTAATATACAAATTTATAAATTTATAAATTTATGGATACGATTAATATAGATATGGATATAGATATAGATTATTATTATAATAGATATAGATATAGATATAGATATGGATATAGATATAAATATAAATACTGTATAAATATAAATATGAAATATAAATATAAATCAAACTAGGGGAAACGGAAAAAGGTCGAACTTGAAGATAAGGAACCTTATTATTATGGAGTAAGTTACTTCTAAATTCTAATCATACCTACTTCCAGCCCAAGCACGCACGTGTTGTTTAAGTAATTTCAAAAATAGATCAAAAGACAAAAAAGGGTGAAAGGAAGAGAACTTAAGAGAACTTAAAGAAGCCCAGCCAGCCAGCCAGCCAAGGAACGAAAACGGAGATGATTTAAATACGGTAGGAGCCTATCTAGGGGCTCTTCTTCATCTATCTTTTTTGGCTTGTTGTAAGTAAATACAGTTGAAGTTATTGTTGATTTATATATATATATATATATATATATACGCAATTGCAAGTACTAGGGTAAGTTGATAACTAGATTTTGTTGGTCTTGTTAAGTTGATATTCATCGGAATGATAACTTTTTACTTTGTACTTTTTACTGTATGACCGATTGCGGGGTGTTTGAAGTGGGCTGAGAAAGGGCCAAGGATTTCATTCATTTGCGCAATAATAATATACGAAGTATATATACCTATATATATACTTCGGCTTGATTCCCATTTCTTTGATCGCATAATAACACAGTACGAGTCACTTACTTACTTATTTACTTACTTACTTACTTATTTCTTGAGTTGTAAACTCTCTTTCATATTCAAAGAAGGATAATCTTAAAAAACACCTATATTCGAAATCTATTATAATGGTTGAGCCTGAAGTTAGTCATGGTCGTGGAGGTATGTTGATATTTATTGATTGAGAGGCTCTCAGCCGAAGGAGGCATTTATTTTAACATGAGGATTCTAACATCATTCATTTGATAGGCGCTGGAAATATTGGAGCTGATTCCACCAAGTACGAATTTCCTCCTCCTCCTATCGCAACTTCTACGCATTTTCTACGCATTCATAATCCGATACCAAGGCGAATGTGAACGTGTTCCGAAGAACTAATGTGCGCAATAGATATGTCGATGGCGAAATCGTACGCACAGGACCAGCGGGCGATCACGGTGATGGGGCATTCAGCGTCGGTCGTGGTGGAGCCGCAAATATCGGTTCACCTGGTCTCCCGGCCACCAAACGTAGCGATGCAGATAGCATTCCGGATGCTGCATTGAGACCCAGTACCGATGGTGAGGTGGTCCATTTTGGAAGAGGGGGTGAGGGTAATGTGGTCAATACGACGAAGCCGGGTGTCGAACATCCGGTGGGTTTGGCGGATAAGTTGAAGAATAAGTTGTTCAAGAAGAAGGCGCAAGCGGCTGAGAAGTGAAGGGTTGATGAAGAGAATGTTTCTTTTGAGATTGGTAGGAGGGGGGAGGGAGGGGTTTATTTGATCTAGAGGATTTTCTTGGGAATCTTCATTGGTCAGATTTGGAAGTTGGGTTAAAATATACTTGGATATTATTGATGAGGGGAGTTTTTGATATCTTTCGAGGAGGATAAAAATGATACCCGACTTATGACTTGTGGGTTCGGATTGAGTTGCTTTGACTTGAGTTCCTTCGACCTGTTATTATACCTGAGAGAGAGAGAAAGTATTGAAATGATATTCTTTCAACATGAACTTTCTATTTTGGCTTGCTAGGTACTTGTGGCAATCAATGAATAGCTCAACTATTGATAATAATGCTATATAGTATTTATTTACCTTTTCACTTGAGAGAAAGAAACTCCTGATGGATGTTACTTGAATATGGTTTTGATAACTCACAAAGGTTATACAATGCTCAGCTTTTTGCTGGGTGGTACTGTGTAGTACTTGATGATACTGGGTGAGGATAGATGTAAATCTTAAAGATGTTTGAGAAGTATACCTATGATAGAATGAATATCATCAATTGGCCTATTATTTGAAGAATCCCCTCAAGTTATGACTATGACTGACCAATAATGAAGATAATGAGATCATGACTCTTGCTTGGTCTGAGCTTTTTTTTTTTGACTGTCGCGTACTCACTCACTCACCAACTGATGCTTCTCTTCATTAACAAAATCATCCAACCCAACCAACCGTTTGTTGTCGCAATAATTGACAATAAGTCCATCTCCTATTATCTAACACTTTATAAATACTTGATTGAACCGAAGGGGCTAGGTTCCATTAGATTTATATTCATTCTCAACCCATCTCTCTCGAAATATCTGGACCTCTCTACGAATATATCTAAAATCTCAAGGGCCTTTTCAATCAAACATTTACCACATCTTATAATATCCCACTCAAAAACTTGTACATTGGATAACCTTTACAACATCTTACCAAACTGCCTTCACCCAGTATCAAGTCCGCCAATATTCGAATCTTCTCACCCAGCCATTCTACAGTTCAACTTTCTATCTGCGCGCGCACCTCTTAGCAGTAACTCGACACTTGTGAATCGGCATCTCGCAGGTCTACCTCAGTGTTCATCATGGCCCCAAAACATGGCTTAAAAAGCTCAAGTACAGCTTCGAGCAAACGCGTAAAGAGAGAGTCTTCGGAGCCCACTTCAATGTCCCCTCCTGCAGCTGTTCAAGATACATTATCCTTCGAAGTTATAATTCCAAATATGAACCCCAGTAAAAAGGCAAAGGAATCAAAACAAAATGCGGTATGGAGGGAAGCCGCAGAGGAGCATATATCACCGTTTCAAGGCCTCAATGCTCCCAGAGGAGAACTGAACCAATACTATACTGTTTTACCCAATGAACAGTGGAAGAACATGAGGAAATATGAAAAATTTATAAGTGAGTCCAATTCAATCATTGGCTACTGAGATCTGCTCTAATCCAAAGTCCAGTTCAAAAAGTAACTTTCAAAAACAACGAATTCGTTTGTGTCAAGGGCAGGACAGAGGCAGGTACTGGGGCGAAGGATTTCTGGGTAGCAAGAATATTACAAGTTAGAGCCACAGACCCGCAGCATGTCTTCGCCTTGGTAAATAAACACTATTTTCTCTGGATAACGAACTTTCGACTCATTTGTTTTAGGTTGCTTGGATGTATTGGCCAGACGAATTACTATCAACAGCCAAAGCCGCGGATGAGTCGTCTCCAACTTCAGGAAAGAGGTCATATCACGGAAATTCAGAACTCATTGCGAGTAACTATCTCCAAATTTTAGATGTGTTGACCTTCGCGGGAAAGATTGAAGTTGAAGAGTTTACTGAAGTCCTTGTTGATGGCGCAATATCCGATCCTAAAGGGTACTACTGGCGCCAGACATTTTGCCAAGCTACTCAAAGACTTTCGGTGAGTTTGTATCCCTGTGCATCGAATGAGCCCAAGCTAATTCTTATCTTCCAGGACTTGCCCGTATATTGTGTTTGCAATGGACACTACAACCCCGACATACGTGAGTACGAGTATATTTGCGATAATGGAGCTTGTCAAACTTTATACCATTCGGCGTGTTTGGTAGAGGATGCCCTCACCAAAAAGTACTACGAGGAATACTCTCAAAACGGAACACAGCCAACAACCAACGGAACCAAGCCCAAAAATAAGAAGAATGGAAAATCGAAACAGAAGATTTATTCTAAAACATTCAAGGGACAGTTTGTACTCGGAAACGATGAACATACTCCACCAATGATTAAGGTCACGGACATAAGATCAATTCCTCACACGGAGACACTGCAACGGGTCGCATGCCCAAAGTGTTCGACTCTTCTCGAATAAGCATTGGTTTCTTCAACTTATGAGTTCTTCATTGCTAGTATCCCTGCCTTTTCTCTGACCTATCCTCTGACGATTAACGGCCACACATAATACTCGATTTAAGATAATCTACCCATACCATATCATGAATGCAGTTTTTACTTGCACCTCTAACACCCATTGCATAACTCAACACACATGAATACGTTCTTACTGTACTTGTTTGTTTGTTTGTACATTCATTTCACCCACCTCCCATCACAAAATTTCATATCTGGACATACATCTGCGAACTCATCGCATATAGAGCGCGCGATTTGCGAGTTGTTTTTGCACATCACATCATATTTTGTATTAAAGAAAAAGGCGAGCTGGTTGCTGGGTAACTATGTGGATAAAGCAGCGGCGTCTGTGGAATGGGTGGGTTGGCGTCATGCTCTTTTCACTTCTAATATACCCTATTTCCTCTTCTGGAATATGCCTGAGGGTGAATTGACTGATTAATGGTTTTTTCTTCTTGTGTTTTCGTACTGCTTTTGCTCGTTGTTTTTCATGTTG
>NGKJ01000007.1:0-23388 GCA_002162495.1 Myriosclerotinia curreyana
CCCACACCTCAACATCGCCCACCTCCTCTCCAAATTAAATTCAATCTCCGTAACCATGACCCTCCTCTCCCCTCCCACAATCTGTCTCTCACTCTCCCCTCCCCTCACATATTCATCCAATCCCTCTTCCTCCACATTCATGATCCAATTGCCAACTCCCGCACACAATCTCGAATCCCACATTCCTTCTCTCCTATGACTACTCGTCAACAATGAAATGGCTTCGCGTCTAACTTTCCTATCTCGACATTTCGTCGCCACGACGAAGAGTGGTGGGATAATTCCCATATCGAGTGCAAATGACGGTTTAATATGGGAATAAGTTTCATGATGCGAGGAATCAGAACCATGTCCTTGAGGTACAGGACTAAGACGAGGACTCGTAACCTTAACACCAAATGGTGTCCTCATCCCATCCCCCATACTAGAATGAACATGTCTACAAGCCCCACCACATCTCGCCTGCGCCAATGCTAATTCCTCATCTATGATTAATTCCTTGGCTAATTCATTTATCTGCGTAAATATAGGAAGGAATTGATCGAAATCCATTTCGTTTGCCGAGAAAGCGGTAAAGGTGAGGATTCGTGTCATTATGCAGCCCATCTGTAACACGATGATTCCAGCTCGTTCGGTATTGGATGTGCCAGGCGCCCGACGTTTGGCGAGGAGAGGTGCAAATGTATCTTGCCATTGTTTGAGAGAACGTCCAAAGCCATATCCATTGGATTTTATGGATGCAGGAAGGATATGATTGGATACAGTGTAGAAACCCACAAGCTCCTCATTATACCGCATGATTCTCTCACAAAGAGCATCGAGTACTAGTCTCGCCTCGTTGACATTGGAGAAAATCTCGGGGATAGGTGCTTCGATTGAAGAGATTGTGCCGGTTGAACTATCGGATGGACTAGGTGGGTTTACTAGGCTGGGATCTTGTGATACATGGTATCTCCAATCGAGATTCGTTGGAGAATTGGTCGTTGATGGGGATGGAGGTCCGGATTGTGATGATACTGGGTTGGCGATACTTGGATTGGTAGAAAGTCGAATCACCCATGGAGCTGGGAAGTGAAATGCCATGTCGTAAGATTTGGCTTGAATAGCCATTCTCGTAAACATTTGTCCCAGTTCTTCCTCCACAATATCATCTTCCCGTTGAATATACAATTTTTTTCTTTCCCGACGTTGTTTTTCCATAACTCCCAATCCTACTTGTACTTGTCTAATAGCAGCTTTATGATCCCCTACAAATGATTGAAAACAAGTGAATAAAACACTAGAAATCAATATCGTTCGTTGAGATCTCACTTCATTATTTTCAATACTCTGCCGCATGCGCGTAACCGCTTTTCCATATTGTTCCCAAGCAAAATTCCAATGAGTAGGTGCGGAATCCCTAGAAGAGATACTTTGAGAGCTTGAATTTGGGGATCCAGGAGGTGATTCGGTCGCTTTTTCTAATGTTTTGTAGAGAGCTCCGAGTGCTACTACAGCATGTCGTATTGATGCTTCCGAGTGCGATTCTTGTAGTACACTACGCATCCAAAATTCGGAATCGAAGAATCCGGATAGTTCGCTAGCCGTGTGAGTTCGAAAGACTTGAAAATATTGACCTTCTTCTGCGTTGAATGCGAGTCCGAGGGTTGGTGGTCGAAATAATTCAGAATCGATTTCGATGGTATTGATGGTTGATGGGGTTGTAGGTGTTAATGAACTGATTGATTTGGGTTTATTGATACCAGTAAAACGTACTGATTTCTTAGGAATGAGTGCTGTCAAAGAAGAAGTTCTTGAGTTTATTATGGAATTGTTGGATGATATTGAATTTGATTCCAATCCAGCATTACTCGGTCGTGGAGCAATTGGTAGAATGTTATTGACATGTCTATTCTTCGGATTATACGCTGGATAACCATCACATTGTCTTCCAGATCTAACACATTTCGTACATTGAGGTCTCGTTTCATCGCATTTAACTCTTCGATTCCTATCAATGGAAGAAAAGATCCTTGAATTAGCCCAAATTTTTGATTACTTGCTACGACTTGTTGTTTGCGCATAGCGTATGTACGTAGTAGGACGCAGGGGAAAGTTTAACTTTAAAATACAACAAAAAGTAAACCCCAGAAATTGCTAAAATAGCATGAAAAAAAAACTTACTTGCAATTATTACATCCTGTCTTTACTTTTGGTCGACTTGCTCGACGTTGCCTCACTTTATTTCCCGTCTCTGTCGCATCTGCCATGACTGTTTTGTTGAAAGGTTTGTCTGCATTTCTTTTGGGGAAGATACTTTTTTTTTTCTAAGGATACTTATCCCCTCTCTTGCGATTTCCCGCACAACACCGCAATGTAACTGTCAGCTCGGATTTTGTCTAGGATTATTTCGGTAAGTTTATTCCTATGGTTTTTATTGAATGAATAAAAAAATGAGTGGTTAAGGGAAACGGAATTGTGTAAGTTTAAGTAATGAAGTGAGTATTTCTCTCAGAGTAGATGATCAAAGATTAACAAGTTCAGATTATCGCCCATGATTGAGAATAGGCAGAATTTGTAACACAAGAACACAAGGTTGAACAAATCTCGGTGAGTTGGTCATAGATTTGTATATAGTTGTATGAATAGTTGAATGCAAGTGTATGTATTTGAGTATAAGTGCAAGTTTATATGTCTAAGCGCTGAACAAATAAGGTTAAGCTGGAGAATGTGAGATGAAGGGGTAATCATCCGAGAAATCTCGGACTTTCTCTAGAGTCAACAATAATCCTATTTTGTACGACGAGGTGAAGAAATTTGGTAAAGGTAGGTAATAAGAGTTATTTGGTAGAATATGGAAATAGAAAAATAAACTTTAAGAAATGGACGGAAGAGATGAGGTGGGAGTTGGGTAGGTTAATCAAGAATCTTAGGACGCAATGCCAGCTATCATACATTATTAGATAACCTCTCAACCCGGAATCTTCCCCTAGAAGCAATTATAATACTTATTTTATATTTCACAACGTTCACCAAGAAAACTAATGTCACTGATGCAGTAGATACTCGTTTGCAACTCATTCTTTCTCTCTTTCCATCTTTCCATTCTCTTCATTCCTCCATTCCCCTACTAGGCTACTACTCAATACTTTCTAGCACTTCATCAAACCAAAACGCCTAGACAACTTGAAGCTTGAACCTTGTGAAGATCTTACTAAGGTACGTGCACCAATTATTACAATCCGTTGATTTTGTGTCGCAGCCAATAAGAGTTTTTGGTTGGGCAATATACGGGTAAATGGAATGTCCTTTGAAATACCCCCTACTTTCGTTTCTCGACATACAAATCAAGTTGTTCTTGAACATGATATTTATCTTAGACTTCGTTATAAGTCTTGAAGAAAAAAAGAGTTTGTGTTCTGGGAAATATCCGTCTATTTTTGGGCTAAAAATGATCCTTTCATTCATAGGTTGATGAATTGGTGCCCTCCCAATCCCAACATCATTAACTACTTGTAAGCATCAAATCATCTTGCTTGAATTACTTTGTGACCAGATTAGAAAAAGCGGGAGAGTAATGCCGTAAGCTGTGATAGTGGGATAAAGTGTTGGTATGACGATTGTTTAAATTTCACAGGGCTGAGAGAATGTGCTAATGAACTGACCGATTTTAGGGCTGACTGTCAGCATTGAAATCCTTTGATGAAAAGGACCAATCATGGTATAGTATTTGGTTAGATGTCAATGGAAGATAAGTGTATTTGAAAATCTGAAGGGATTATCATTATTTGAGAAATTGGGGGAACTCAAACGTTACCTCCAACATAATAGAATCTTACAAAGAGCTCCACCCCCACACTCGGCAACAGTATAAGACAAGCTCTTCGGACTATACCTTTCATCTTTCAATATGATGCAAAGAATTGTCTTATATTATTGTGTACAAGAATCTTCCAATACTAAACGATATACAGAAGTAGTCTACCTATCGCCCAATCCTTCGAACTCTATCAAAAAGGGCAAGGAGCACCTCCCACCGGTTAAAAGTAGGCACCGAGGTATTTTGTTACTGTAAGCGATAGCCACATTATGTAATTATCATAATATAGTTTTGGGACAGTGGCTGTTTTCTGTGCTTGTGTTATTGAAGAGATGAGGATTTTCTTTTTGATGGGAAGGGCTGTAGCACTTCAAAACCATCGAATCGCATCTTATCCCTTAAGAAACATGAGAAATCCATGAGAGCCCATCCCGCGCCTTTTAGATGGAAGTGCCGCTTCGGTGTTTGAATTCACAAAGGGTGTACAAGTGTACAACGTCTCAGCACTCATTTCGAGAGTCTGGTAAACTAATTCGTCTATTCAGTCGGAAACACTTCATTCTTGGAGTCAATATGTTTCACTTGCCGAATTTGCTCCTTCATAGCGATATCGATACCTTAAGGAGTGATGAGCTGCGAAGGCTTAAGCTTTACTTTACAACAAGGATAAACTTCACAAGTCATCCTTCTGGTTATGATATGCATGAGAATAGTACTCTATCGATTAGGGATACATATTTTTAATTTTTTAAAAACAATATTTTTAATTTTGAATAATATTATATAAAATCTAAATAATGATTTACATATATGTATACTAATTGAAGGTGTAGTAGATGAAAGGGGCTTAGGGTAGTAGAGTCAAAGAGGGAGAGTCTAGTTTTAGCCTACGATCAGATTAATAGATATTAGATCCGATGTTGAGTACCGTATGTTGAGTAGAAAAGTCAATTCGATGTTTATCGCAAGCCTCATCCCATATCGATCGAATATCCGAAGAAAACATTTTAGGCTACTTTTAAACGGATCCTTTATGTTGTATGACAGCTGGTTTTCTGGGTAAATCGTAAATCCCAGTGAGTGGGGATTTGGAATGCTTTTAGACTCTAAAAGAAAAGACCCAGGACCCAGCACCATGGTTAAGACAAGTAAGAAGACAGCAAGGTTTGAAGTTCGGGATTCTAACGGTTTTTTCTAGAAAAGGGTAGAATCGGCGAAAATGGCTTGTTTTGATTCAAGTTCGGTATTTCTTTAAAATGTTTCATATATCAATATTCGTATTAACACTCCTACAATCGAATTGTTTGATCAAGAACCTAGAGATGACTAATTGAACTAATTCTAAAAGATCTATTATTAATGAAATAGGAAATAGTAGCTTCGTGACATTCTATTCTTTTGAGTGATTATGTATTCGTGGCAGTTCCTTATTAGTAATAATATATGCCTGTATTTATCTTGAAATCCTACACCCATTCTCGTTATCCCTCGTTGTACCCTCGTTGTACCCTCGTTGTACCCTCGTTGTACCCTCGTTGACATTACTATGTTTACCTCATCACCTCGTGCAATTTATATTAATCTTCCTTCATCCCTTCTCACTGGAACCCCGGAAAAAGGAAACTTATCCCTGACCATATTGGATTTCCGCGAATTTCCTTCGCTAAGACCGTTATTAAGAACCGTTAGATTAACCCTAAGAACTACTCGTATATGAAGTACCAATAAAGTACTCGGGTAGCGATATAACAACCTTATACTATTACGGTATTGTTTGCTAAATTATTTATCTACAGAGTACAAAGTTAATATTCGAAGTTCTTTCTTTTTACTATAAGCTTTTTAGTTATATAAAATCAACCAACCTCAAGCCAATCAACACTCGCTCCACTCTTTTGCATCTCGTTTCGCATCTCATCTAATCTCATCTCATCTCATCATCTTTAAGCCCACTTCAATCCCACCAAGTACAACATACGTACTCTGTACACACGTACACACAAGGTACTGATACACGTGTGCGGCTCGGTCTAATCCCCCTTCCATCCAAGCATCTTCGGCTCCCAAAGATGGATGTTCATTTAGTCTTACTTACTTACTTTTCTTACCCTCATTCTAACCAATCGCAACTTTTAAAACTGGTTCACACCCAATTCAAACTTCGCGATTATTTCCCAAAAGAGTTATCATGATTTTTGTGACTACCTAACACAATTATCGCTGTATCGTGCCACAACCACCTGCACTTTTTATTATACCATTCTATCCCTTTGAATGTCATTTTAATAACTTTATCAAAACATTTCCAATAAGAAATATATCTAATGATAGAGTAATAATATTACTTATCCCCACTGATCAAATTTCTTGAAGATCTTGTTGAGCTTATTATTTCTAAAGGTTCGCATTTTTATAAGAATCGGTGATTTTCCTGTTGAATGTTTCATTGATATCTACTTTGGCATCTTTTTATATAAAACGAGTGTTAGGAGTTCGATCTCAATAAGAAAGTTATTCATCAACTTAGATTTCATTTTGTATTGCTATTGCAATAATTCAGTACAGCACAAGAATACAGTATCGAATCGGAACATTTATCATCCTCACCTATCATTCATGGACTTCCTTTTTACTTCTTTTTTTTAATCATCGGAACTCTAAATGGTATTAAAGAGTGTATCAATATTTGGGAAAAAGAAGTTCGCAATAATCTTACGATTCAAAAGTCATCTCGTGTTACATCTTCCTGTTAAGGCGCCCTAATGGTTACCACCATTCATACTCGAATATTTCCCAACAGTCATAATCAAGGTCACGACATAAAACATTCAGCTAGTCATCAGTCAAGAAGAATAAAACGAGCAAGTTCATTACCGAGAAGAATGGATAGAAAGAGTTCACTTCCGTCAACTACTTGTAGTAGAGGTCATATACATCCACCTTGGAATACTACGGGTCTATTACGGATAGCGAAGTGTGAGAGTGTATGTGGATTTTGTATGAAAGAGACAGATACAGCTGCGAAGTTAAGGAAACATGTTGCGATTCATATCAAAAATGAAGGACTTGATTTGACCATAGCGGAAGCTGCTAGTGGAAGAGGAAGATTGTAAGACTTTCTCCCTTTCCTAAAATTCTTTATATGAAAATTATACAACATTGACTAATCAATCATATAGAGAGGTTCCATGTCATAAATCTTCACATGATTCATCAGAATCTTCGTCACATTACTCATTACATAGTTCTAATTATTCTTCCGCTTCTCTCACTCCATCAACATCACCATATACAACCATATCACAACAACCCATAGAAAAATCATCTTCCAGCTATGATACCTATACCTCACATGAATCCCCATCTATTACCACGGCTCTATCATACACTACTACTCCCAGCCCAAGCAGTACATCAGCTCTATCAAACTACCGATCCCTACCCCAAGGATCAACTCATACTCTCACAGATCCTTTCTCTTCCCTTCGATCTCACGCCTTACGCACAAAATTTGAATGGACAGTTATAACTCCATCTGAAGGTTTCGCCATTCTTGATTACTGCAAATCCATGTCTCAAGCTAATGGCGAACAAGTCCCTTGTTATAATCGCGAAACTCTATTTGATGAGGAATGGCAAAATCATATGAGGGATATTCATGGAGTTTATTTGGTATGGCCGGAAACATGGATGAAAAGGGTAGAGGTATTAGATTTAGAGGGAGTTGGGGGAAGAATTGAAGGAGTCAATGATTTGGTTATGGAGGGGAAAGCGGTGGAAAATTGAGGCATATTGGGAATTGGATAATATTTAGGGAGGAAGCTGGGAGGAAGAGAGGATTGTAAAAGTGATGAATACTGGATGGATAAAGTATCAGCATGGCATGAAATGTAAGTCTTTTAAATTCTTATGAACGCAAACATGGAGTCCAGGGGTAAAAATTGGAAAGAATTGGAAAGGCCTGGGAATAAATTAGAAAATGGAAAGGATATAAAAGGTTCAGGCGTACGCTGGATCATCATACAGGACCAGCATGTCTATTATTGGCTGGGTAGCATTACTCAAATATTTTTCAACAACATAAATATCACCATGATCAGGGGAAGGAAATCAATGATTGAATTAATGAATGCATTTTAGATTAGATCTAGTTTGTGATATAAGTTGAATATGTCTCAATGTACATGTCACATTCTGACTTTGCGTGATATGAATCTGCTGACAGTGAACAGCCCATGTCGAAAGCTACCATGTGACATTCAAAATATCTTGTCCAGTAAGCGGGGCTATTCTTGGGTGCGGTGTATATTTCTCCGATCTTGGAGATGATAAAGTCTTTCAGTGTCTAAGTGGAACTGAGCTAGATATTGTTTGGGTGCTATTCAGCCTTTCGGTATTCCATTCATTTCATTCCAGCCAAACCTTACCAGACTTAAATGGGATCTCCATACGCTTTCTGAAGGATTTTTCATTGTGTACATAATATGGCCATGCTAAAAGTATGAATTTATATTATTGGAATAGTCTTAATCGGGGAAATAAGTTATAACACGTGTTCTAGATACTCGACAGAGTGTTACTTACCCCGAAATTCCTTCATATGAGGAAAATGCGGGAGAAATGCGAGCGAAAAGTTGGCGAACACGCGGGAGTTCTTGGAATAGTTTCCTTGATGCCTTCTGCCCTCTCGGGATGATATCTTTCAATATTATGTACGCTAGAAAAATGAGAAATCGGACACTCCGCTTCTTCAATAATACGGACACATGGCTATAGTATTGAGATTACATTGGAATAGCTTCCTTGAAGTCTTTCCAGGATGAAACCTTTCAACATGGAAGCTAAGAAATAACGTATTCTCCATTTCCTTGTCACGAAAAGAACAGTGAGAAGGAGAGCTAGAAGTCTAGAACATTGGAAGACTCATTGATGGGCTTTTGTTTACTTGGATTTGCTTTGAGGATTTCATTTTAAGGCACGAGGTGAATTTCATATTCCGAGTCATTTGTAAGTGTATAAAAACAAAGAATGAAAGGCAAAAGGTTGCCAGAAGACTCGTACGTGTGTATTTGGTTATTGAAGTTCTAACCTAGGGAGTCATTGTCAAGTTGATACCAGTGGTTAACTTCATACATACAAATGAACTTCATATTCAGTGCTCCTCAGGGAATTGTTTCGATCCCTTCCATTCATTTTTCTAGAAATTTTATTCTCAATCCTTTGATTTTCGGTCCCTGGAAGAACAATATTAAGTAGACAATACTAAGGGGTTCGCTTAAGAATCCTTTCGCCTTTACATTTCTTTGATAATTTTCTCGAGAACTTTGAAGATTGAATGGCCATTGGGCTCATGAATTTTCTCACGATCTTTGAAACTTGGGAATGACTTCCAAAATCTTTCCATGAAGAGAACAAGAGTAGGGGTTCGCCTATGAGTTTATCTGGTCTGACATTAATGAGTTCCTGTTGGGAGGAAATGTACATCGAAGATGAGATTGGTCAATAGTCGTCAACTCCCTTGTTGAGATCTTGGTGCTAAAGAACAATATTAAGGGATTGAGGACAATGTTAAGTATGAATAGCTTTATTTTGAAATTATTACTTCCTTTCATCTTATGAGAGAGTCAATTTTTACCAGAGATCGGTTCCTCCGAATTTCCTTGTTAAGTAATTCGGAAGCTAGTTCTAGATGATATTTTCCTTCGAATTGTCTTCTAGAAACTAAGGTCACCTATTCTATCTCCTTTGCCCATTGCCCTACCACACTATCCTCATGACTTTACCTTCTTTGTCTCTCCCTGAACAACTCCTAATCCCTTCTCAAAACTTTCATTATAAATACCCCTCTTCCATCCCCGATTCCTAGATTTTTTTTCTTCACCAAATTACATTCACTTACATACAATCTTTTACCAAAAAAAAACCAAAACCCACCCCAATAAATCAATCAAAATGCAAGGACCAGGACGCGGATGTACTCTCCAAAAGGCCGGACCCGGCCGTGGCTGCAATGTCCAAAAGGGACCAGGACGTGGATGCAATGTCCAGAAGACCGCCGGACCAGGCCGTGGATGTAACATCCAAAAGAACGCTGGACCTGGTAGAGGTTGCACCGTTCAGAAGGCATAAATGTCTCATTCTTGAGACATTCTTGGGGGAGAGATAGATCATATGGATATACTACTTCCAATTTCTTTTCGATCAACACAAACGCTAGCTACTCTTGCGAACAAGTTTAACAACGACCGCGAATCGAAAATCAATCGATGGAAGATATTCTTAACAAGTCATTAGATATCTATCAGCACAATTTTTAGCATCTCCTCATGCTGCACACATGAACGTTCAATTTAGATGGGCTTTCTAGAAAAATAGACCTACAAAAAGAATAAAAGATTTTATCGGTAGTATGAACGACACACAGTTTATACACACCACGACATTCATTCCGGTCATAACACAGCTTGGCCCCAACTTTCCAAACTTCGATTTACCAGGTATATACACCTCACACCTTTTTTTACCCTTCACCACAACATAATCAGCATTCAGATGATGTGACTGATCATCACATCTGGGATTTTTCTCACACGGGATTGCGATTATAGGGGCGATGGATCTTTCGGACAAGCTTGATTTACTTCTTCTGCTTATGTGGATGGAGGAAATACGAAATTTCCTTCTGCTCGATTATTTTTCATTGGGTCATTGCTGTCTATTTTTGATGGTAGTGAGCCCTTTTATACTAGAGGGAATCAAACTCTTATTTTGCTTTCCCTATACATATGTTCCTCTTTGGATTTTGATTTTGATGTGATGTGACAATGACATAAGGTGATGAATGTTTGTGAGTGAAGATGATAGTATGAGAAGTTGATGATCTCTTCGGATTTGATACTTTTATCGAAGATGTGACTTGAATAAACATTAAGATATCTCATTTGTATAAAGAGCAGTAAATGTTCACCTTGATTTCTGTATAACCTATGCTGAGATAGAACTTATTCCTTGTCCAAAGTTCCTTCAAATAACATCATCTAACCATCTTATTGATACCAGGGGAGTATTTCTTCCACAGTTGGATGATTGATGTCATTGTAAAGTATATTCTTGAATCGAGTGTTATATATAGCATTAAAAGAGCAGAATTGACCAATGAAGCTATTCAGGGAAGTGGCGTGGCGACAACTAAATCGTGTGATGATGGAATCAGAAAACTTCCTGAGAACTACCTCCTTAGATACCTATATAGAATTAGTGAATCGAATTAGAATTTTAGCTGAGCTGATAGCAACATTCTAAGTATTATCACTTGGGCATTTCACCATACAACGAATAAGAGGTGGCTTTAGTCTATGAGACTTGAGTGCAAATTTTTTCATTCAATAAACCTCCCTCCCGCCTCCCTAATTTTCCCATAATTGGTCATAAGATCATCATACAAATATTAACCCCTTTTTCATAAGATTTCACCAATCCAAATCTAAAACCTAGAAAATGGCAACCACTTTCCTCTCAAAGTAATAACAGCCCAATTATTTCCTTGCTCATCAGTTTCCTTCTCCACCTTAGTACTGAAAGAAATCGCACTCATAATACCATCCCCAAACTTCTCATTCAAAACCGCCTTGTAAGCATATCCATAATTCTGGACAATCTCATACAATCGATAGATGAGAGGTTCCACTGGCGGCATGGGACCCGCACGTCCCCGATCCGGGAATCCACCCAGTTCGGCTTCGAGCTTGGATTGAGGTACGTCGAGGATTTGGGAAAGTTTCTCGATATCGGCGGGGGAGGCTTGGGATTGTCCGTAGAAGAGTGCGGCGACGGCTACTTCGGATCGGCCAAGTTCGTGGGCGATGGATTCAAATGTGAGGGATTTGATGGCTTTGGCTTCAAAGAGAGTTTTGGATGAGGATGGGAGACGGGAGATAAGTGTGCTCTGTATTGAATATGTTAATTTTGATATTGTGGTTGTGTTTCCCTAGGTGCGGGGTAGTTTCTCCTTGAATTGGAAGATATACTTACATCTAGCGTTGCAATCTTAGATTGATCAGACATATTTGAAGATTTTGATGAGAATTGATGAGAATTGATTGAATTGTTTAACTGAGAGGAAAGAATTGAGTTACAAATTACATTATTGAGGTTGGTTTGATGTTTATATCAAGCTTCCTTACTATCTAGTGGAATTTATCAATTGCGGGGAAGGTATTGGAACTTGGTAATCACCATCACATTTTCCGGGACAACTCCGAATCTCGTCCGTCATCGCCATTAGAAATTAAGTAATCGGGATTCAGGAAGGGGTAAATGTATTTGAGGGGATAAGGTTGAGGGGATAAGGTTTGTATTACTACTACGAAGTACAGCTTACAGTGCAATACATAGGATATATCTAAGGCTAGGTCTAATACATAGACTCTACCCACATGGATATTCACAACCATACAAGTGTTTTGAACTTATTCTTCTATTGCATTATTTCAGAGACCCGAATGTCTTTGATTTTGATTGATTCATCATATCTTTTTTCTATCTTCTGATCAGTTCTGATATTGAAAAGATCCCGAGTTTGCTCCCGATCTATTACTTGGATTGTGGAGTTGGTGGATGTTTTAGTTTGTCATATTCTTTGGAATGGAAACCAAGATCTTCATTCAAAAATTATCATTTCTTTTTGCTTGCTCATCAACATTTCATGGATTCATATGTCACACTCAAATTATTAAGCATTGATGATCATTAGACCAAGAAGAAAAGAAGAGGTATTCAAGGCATGGGGATCAAATGATACGACCGCTAGGTTGAAAGTTCGGCCTAGAAGAACATCCAATATGCAATTACATAGTGGGAAACAGCACTTGCTCGCTGACATGAAATGTGAGAGTTCCATTCATGTAATTCCTTAGATACGTATGCTATGCGTCTGGCTACTCTCAAAGTTTGAGGGAAAATAATCACGAAGCCATCTTCTTTTGCTGTCACTACCAATCCGAAGTGGCAGCAAACATACTGGGATTTCTCTTCTAAGATAGAAGCGATGAACGCAATGGATGCAAAGTAGGTAGTCACAAGTACAAAACCCATCCCCTCAACTCTGTTTAGATACAGGAACGGAATTTCGTCAGTTACTGAAGATCTTTCAAGCACAAACTATAGATATTGGTGCTGGGAAACAAACCCTTTTCATCCAGGCGATCAAGAAGTTTGATTATTATTCATTTGGATCCAAATTTCTTTTTTTTGATCTTGGCATGGGTATGAATGCAAACATATCATCATTCAATCTGCTGTATGGATAGTTCTCCTGATTGAGTTCAAGTGTATGGATAGTTCTCCTCATTGTCTACAAGTGTATGAATAGTTCTCTTGATTGCCTGCAAGTGAAGGTCAGCCTTTCCTTTTCATTCGACAATCATGGCTGTTGTATGTAAAGCTTGCTTCAGTAAAACTATTGTCAAAGTCATATGCATTATGCAAAAGATCCATTTCACCTTTTCTTCAGATGAATATGTTAGATTCCAAAGAAATGTAGAATTAGTGAATATTCCAATTCCCAGTTATAAATTACCCCACCCCCAAAATTATTTTCATCTACTTTGTACTTCTATCACCTCTAGGAAACTGAGGATTGAAATCAGAACCAATACAGAGTCATAGGAAGACAAACCCAAGTCAAGTACGATGGTCGATAAAATTTACGTAAAGCGAAACATACCTGGAAAAGGTGTTGGTCTTGTTGCGACCCAGGATATCCCCAAAGGAACTCGAATTATTTCTGAATCACCAATTCTTACAGGTCCCAACAATGGACCCCTCCCTGAACTCCAAAGATGTCTCCTTAGACAAATCGATGCTTTCAGTATGCAAAAGCAAAAAGATTTCCTCTCGTTACATAACATACACCCATACCAAGATGCTGTCGAGAGATATTGTGGTATTTTTTCCACAAATTCTCTTCCTTTGCAGAAAATCGATGATATAGACAAATCTTCACTACCTGATCGTGGTGGCGTCTTTCTCGAAGCATGCCGTATCAATCACGCTTGTGATGAAAACGCAGTTGCAAATTGGAACGAGGTTACTGAACGAATGACCATTGCAGCTTCGAAAGACATTCAAAAGGACAATGAGATTACGATAAATTACCTAGGAATCAAAGGTAGAGATCACCGCAAAACTCGACGTGCTATCCTTCAGAAAGATTTCAATTTCATATGTTCATGCCGTCTCTGCTCCTTGCCACCAAATCAGCGTAAGGATAGCGATAGACAATTAAAGGAAATCAACCGCATGGTGAAATTTATTGATGGTCGGTCTCTTGAGAGTAGGTGGTTAAACCCATTACGGGAACTCAATGAAATAGATCAAACGATTCGCCTTTACAGGGAGCAGGATACAGGTCTTGCTACGCTGGGAAGCCTTTACATTCACGCCGCTAAACTTACTATTTTTTATAGTGATTTGGCAAGGGGTAAGGTTTTTGCAGAGAGAGCGATATCTGAATGGACAATCTTTTATGGTAGTGACTGCAAGGAAATTGAGAAGTGGGGATATCTAGCAGATGATCCTTCCAAGTTTAAATATTATGAGAGATCAGATGCTTGGAGAACAGCGGTCGATGATGTTCCTCTTGGTCTTGATGAAAAAGAGTTCGAAGATTGGCTTTGGAGAAGAGGGAGAGTCTATCCTCAGGAACAAATTGTTGACTTTCGATGCCGTACTATTTTCCCCACGATTTTTGATCTACCCCTCACAGACAATAAAGACTACTATCATAGTAATGGAAATGGTGGTCACCTAGCAAAACTTCATTGGTGTTTCTTGGGCGAGATTAAACATCTTACCAAGTTTGGGGATTCGGCAATGTCACTTGAAGATATTGATGGTACGGAAGTCAAGCTTACATTCTTTACCGAGGAGGGAGGAAAAGAACTAGAAACTACGCTTGTTGAGATCGGATATACTGTTGCAATTATCAACGCGAAACGTGCCACATTTCCTATTGAGGATGAAAGTGAGGAGGGTCAGATTCTAACGGAGAATGACGGTAGTGAGGGTCAGATTGGAATTCGTCATGATGATGAACTGTTATTGAAGGTATTGTGTCATGTCTTTTCTGTTATGTATAGCCTCATCAATTACATATACTAACAAAGTTTCACATTCAGATTTTCCCAATCTCATTACGAGAATTCTTTTCAATAAATGACCGGGTTCAAGAATTTTCCGCGGTGAAGAAGAAATGTCATGGATGCGGAAAGGAGTCAGCATCTTTAGAAAAATGCAAAGGGTGTTTAATGTTCTGGTATTGCGATAAGGTAAGAAAAGAACTTAATCTCCCTCCTTTCTCCCCTTCCCATGAAGCCACTGGTCTTGATACTAATAATATGTGCGCAATAAATAGGCATGTCAGACGATTGGATGGAAGGAAAAGAATCACAAGACTGATTGTAAGATTCTTAAAGATCCTGATCTCAGAAGAATGTATCTTCTTGATTGGGATAAGTATGATGTTCATGTTCAATTCCCTTTACCGGCTGTAGATAATTAGTCAAGAAGATCTATGAGATGCTTGGGTAGGGCGAAGAGCAATTGTGGGTCAGAAGCGATGAATTGAAGTGTATTCGGATTCTTTTGATCAAACGATGAATGTGAGAGTGTTTGGATTATGTGAATAGTAGCTGATTTGATAGAAGCTTTCATTTATTTTCATGATTCGTAATTAGGTTAAGCACGGAGATGGTAGTTGCAAAATTTATTACCATCAAAACGATATATACGAACCTGTAATGATGCAGCAGGTAAGATGCCTCGAAAATTGAAAGCAGTGGTGATGAGTGTTTTATTTTATGAATCTGAAAAATGACCTCTCTAGCTAATGACCTCCACAGCTAATAACCTGTTCTAATCATCAACACCCCTTACTGAGCAACCTTTACGCCTCTCCAACGCTTGAAATCCCCTCCAACCTAAAATCCCACCAGAACACAATATTCCTCGAGCCCATCAATCACAATACTTCACCTTCCAACATCTCCATTATTTCTAACAACCCTCAAATCTTCAATACGATCCCACTTCGTCGTACCAACGGAACTAACAGGAGAAGGAGAAGCTACTTCTCGTTGAACCGTCACCGTCGGTTGCAACAAAATCGGAGTCGGATTACTGATTGATTGTCCCGCACAACGTCTTCCTGTCTTGACTCTAAGTGGTGTCTTTGTGGTTGGAAGTGGCTTGCGCGAAGTTGATTCGTGTATTCTTTGATGGTGATGTGATTTTGATGATGCTCCGTTGAGTTTGTTGTTGTTTTGGATGGGTGATAGGGGGCCATTGTAATTGTTCTGATGGTGCTGCGATTTTGATGATGTTCCGTTGAGTTTGTTGTTGTTTTGGATGGGTGATAGGAGGCCATTGTAGTTGTTTGGATGATGGGTTTTTCGAGTACGTGTTCTGGTGTGAGTGGAAGATTTGAGGTTGACGATGCGAGGGGCGTGGAGGTTGCTTTCGCTGCTGCTGCGGTATGCATAGAGATTGTCATAGGGTGCATACACGCCTCTTGTGGATTGAGGTGGTTCGACTGAGGGAAGGGATTGTTTGGATGGTCGACAACCCATTTTGAAGTTATATAAGGTGTTTTGTTTATTGTTTGTTGAAAGATTTTGGGAAAGTGAGGATTCTGCGAATGTATTATACAGTAATGAAAGTTTAAGGGACTTGTCGGTAAGTGAATCAAGAAGTCTAATCATGATACAATCACAGTTGATATTCACTATTTGATGTCTATTTACCCTATAGATAAGACGTTGATTCTCGAATCATGTAATCTCCTATTTACTGTTTTTGATATTAATTTCTTTAAGACACTATATCTTTATGGTATGCATCAATTTCAACAAACAATATGTGGGTTTGAACATTTTCATTTCCATATGAACTCCAACGCTTTATTTACTCTATACAATCCCAAACTTCGACATTCTATACACATTACTCCTTGCCCTAACAGGTCGTAGAATGGGAAGGGTCCTCCCAATGAACCATTTTCTTAGCTTTCCTATTCCTTTCACTTGAGATAGTTAGTAGAAGCTTCACTATGTTTTGCAAGCAGGATAGCTTACCTTTCGGGCTTATTAAGGGGTTCTTGTGAGGTCAAATGTTTGCCATGCTGAGCTTTATGCTTCGTACATTCCACCTTTCTTCTTTGGATAGTTAGCAAAAGCATAAATTTTATGTATAGATAGATATACTTACACTTCTGAATCATTCAAAGACTCCTGAAAATTCATACGACCATCCTCCTTATCTCCATTCTTTCTATATGACGGCATATTCGTAAGCAAGAGATTATTGTTATCCGCTGTGGTATTTCGTTGCTGTAAAGAAGAGAGGTCAAGCATCGACTTTGACTTTTCGAACTCATTTGAGAAGACTTGAGAGCCATCAAGATCTTGTGGTTGAGTGATCTTATGATTCTCATGTTGATTTAATGGGATGGATTTGCTGCGAACCCTGGGTACTTGGTTGCTTGTAGTGAGAGTTGAATTCGACATTTTTGGTAAATACTGATTCGTTTCTTGGTGTTTTTGTAATTTGCTTGATGTTTCTGATTTGGGTTGTATGTTGTATAAGGAATAGTTAAGGTTTGGTGAGAAGAGAGTTCTTAAATGAAGGATTGGTATGGGAAGAATTATTCATATATCGAAATATCGATTATACACGTCATTTTACAAAGGTTCAGAAATTTATCAATCAGTGATTCATGTTCAAGATATATCTAGTCATATATTTTACAAAAAAGACTTGTGATTAATAGATATTAGACTAGAGATTTACTACCTCATGCCTCATAACCCAATAGATAATTCTCTCCGCTGATATACCGAATCCTCAACCAAGCATGTACTTACTTAATTTTTACCACTGTCTTCATCGCCATACATTAACTGTACCTTTTTATCAATGCTTAATTCTACCCCCATCCCCATCCCCATGCCTGGAGGAAATATTGGCCTAGGTTTATCACACCCGGGTGGAATATAATCTGCTGGTTGATTTGGAAATCCTTTTGGTACAGCTCTCATATCTCTTCCACTTGGCATAAACCAAATTACTTCTCCGGTTCCCTTATTAACCATCTGATCGGCGATCCAGTGGTGTCCTCCATCACATCTATATCCACCCTTGACCCTAATCCATCGACATTCTTTGGGGCATGTGTTACCAATTCGAAGAGCGAGTAGATCTAGTCACACTACGGCTGGGAGAATATTGATATAATTTAACTTCTGAATGAGCTATACCAAGACCAATGGGGTTTTATAACAGTTTAGCAGAAGTATCCATTTTCATCATTTAAGGGGACAAATATAGGTTGTTATAGTCACCTTGAGGTCACAATAAATTGTCAATACGGTCGAATGAAAGATATTACATCCTGACGTCACCTACAGCTTCTGAAGTTGCTAACCTCGCCTTCTTCGACCTTGATAGTAGTAACTTCACTTCCACGAGATATCTCATTCTGAACTTTACTATCTATCACGTACCCTGCTTCCGTGAGAAAACATGAGAATAAGAAAAGAAGTATCTCCAGAATTGTCATCCAAGCCACAGGGTAAACAAATATATATATAACTATTATTCGACTCTGAATCCAAACCATCTAACCTTTTAATCTAACTTCAACTATGAATTAGATACTCATACCACCACTTACCAGCAACAGCAACAGCAAGTACATCTATTCATAATTTACTCCAAACCAACACACTGGAACCCCTTTCTTCTTGATCCAAGTCCCCGAACTAACGGAGTCAACTTTCAAGGTATATATCCTCCTCTTTTTCCATGAATTTCCAAAAATATAACTACCACGAATATAAAATGACGTTGTAGGAAACTCTCAAAAACTTGCCATACCTACCTAGGTGAAGAACCTTTCCTCAAAAATTATATATAGACGAAATTTTGAATATATCTAATCAAAAATCCATTCATCATAATTTACCCCCATTACCCCTAAATCTATGCCACTTAACTATCCAAAAAATTAACGCAAAAGTTGACATTAATCTTATACCAGCACCAATCCAAACACCTTTCTTCATAGCATCATAATAACCCTCTAACATAACACCCACTGCATGTTCTTTCAACTTATTTTTCCCCATTACAGGTCCTCCTCCACCTTCAACAATGGCAACAGCCGTCGTTTCTCCATCCATCGCTATTTGATTCCCAGTTCCATCATGTGTACTCCCTCGTAATCGTTCTGTATTTCGTTTCTTGATATTTCGTGTAAGTATGTTTATTATGATTCGTATATCCGGTGAAGTAAAAGTGGGATATTCCCATAACTCAACCGAATCATGAGGTGGTAATTGATCGAGAAAATCAGCTACCATACCCAATGTTAATCCCCAAAGTAATAATGGTCTATCACTTTGTGCTCTCTCCCCCCCTTTCAACCAATTATATGCCCTCCCAAAAATATTCTTCCTAGGTTGTGATTCTTCGGAGAAATATTCCTTTGTTGAACTACAATATAATGATTCGCTTGGTCGTAATCGAATGGCAGAAAACCTCATTGTACCTATTACCGGCTTCAATATGGTTTTTAGTACTTTTCCTCCTTGTTTGGCAAATCGATCAGATACATTAACATATTCGTATGTGCGGACTGAAGGTGAAAGAAGTACTCGTAAGGGAACCCAATGTGTTGATGCTATTTCGGCAGGTTGTAATTGAAGTGGTGGGAATGCTGGACATATCCAAATGAAGAGAAATGGACATAATACCATTATTCTATTTCCGAAATATCATCAGTGATTACTCTATAAGAATTCTTCCTTGTGATTTAAAAAATTGAGATCTGAGAAAAGGAAACTCACGGTACCGATCCCCAACTTGTAGATACTACCCTCTCAGGTAAATTTCCAACATAAACACATCTTTCTCCTCTTAAATCTAATCCAATTTCCTCACTCGTTTCCCTCACTGCAACATCTTTATCAGTCGCATCGGTGGGATCTCTTTTCCCTCCAGGTAGCGCAACATGACTCGTCCATCTATCCCCTACTCTAGCTGCACGTTTTATGAATAATAATTCCGGGTCACCATTCTTCACCCATGATTGTTCGAAGAAATTCGCAAGTCGTTGATTAGTAGGAGGTTCTGGGTATGGGAATACTTGAGGAGTAGTAGGAGGAAGATCATCGCGAGAAGGTCGAATACGTAATATTAATGCAACGGACGCGCGCCGAGGACAATTTGGTGGATTAGGTATATATGGATATGGATTTTGTGATATATATAGGAGAGTGTTATGAAGAGATGTTGTAATTGAAGGAGTGGATGAGAAGGACATTTCCTTTTTCTTATGTTCGTCCTAAGGACAATCAGACAATAAGAAGATAAAGACAGAGAGTTATGATTGATTTGTCGTCAATATAATAAATTGACATCAGCCCAAATCAATAACTTGTTCAAGGTTGACAAGGCCCGAGGTTTTCGCTTATCTTATCTGAATTATATGCTCTTCAGGCTTTGTGACGTGGTAATTGAAGGTGGCCGTTGGGTGGCTGTAGGTTAAAGCAATAGGCTTAGCATTGGCTAGAAATAGGGGGGGAAAGGATAGACAGGGACGTGCTAAAAAGCTCGTGACAGGAAATGGTAGATAATTAGAAGAACCAGAGATACTCTGTAAATGAAACAGAATCAGAAAAGAATCAAAGGTTATGGGAATTAATTTCAATTTTATATACTAGAGTATAA
Organism: Myriosclerotinia curreyana; assembly: GCA_002162495.1. Taxonomy (NCBI): domain Eukaryota; kingdom Fungi; phylum Ascomycota; class Leotiomycetes; order Helotiales; family Sclerotiniaceae; genus Myriosclerotinia; species Myriosclerotinia curreyana. The sequence continues at coordinate 20,585 of NGKJ01000007.1, forward strand.
TATTGTTTACAATTAACAAACTTTTACAAGCTAAAATGATCATGACCACACACCTTTCAATTCTCTTCGAGATCATTCAATTCAAAGTTACTCTCCCCGAGGTTATATGCAAAGTAGTCGTGGGCATGGACGTAAGGCGAACAGCTACCCAAAATCCCCACAATGGTGCATACATATATACCAACCAACCCCCTTGATTAGAAGATATGATGGGTCTGCATTGGTTCAGAACTTTAGAAGCTATCTCGGGTCCGACCATGTGTTTGTTCTAAAGGGGGGACCTGGGGGGTAATCATTTCATGATCTAAATGCCGATTCGGTGGAGATTTGAATGCATCTTCAAGGAGTATGATTTACATCCAAGCACACCAAACCCGCATAGAATTGATGAGGCTCTTATGTAGAACCATATACATCCACTACATCCTCTATGAACTGACTCGGAGATTGAATTCACCGCCAACATCTTGAAATTCTTATAGTGGATTATAACTCGACTATATGTCAAAAGATTGCGTTGGATGGTAAGGAACCGCCTTCCTTGTGACATCGTTGAGATCATGTTGCTTGATTTAGTAACAGATTACCCATTTTCCTCTGGAGATGCAAAAATGTGTTGCAGGAACATCATGCATGCATGCATGAACTCCTAGATGGGAATATTGCGTTCATAACTAATTCAGAGTATCTCCATATATCGATAGTGGAGCTAGTAGCGGTGGAGTCTTGAATGGCAAATAGTATGCTCGTCTGAATAGATGTGGAAGGGCATTTGGGAGATTGCTATCCTACATCATTTTGTTGGCCAAACTCATGTCGAAAACCTTGTACCGTCAAAACATCTAGGGAGACTCTCTAAACCCCAAAAATCTTATGAATTTTTTTACCGGAAATCATCCTAATGTTGAGTGAGTCTCAAAGTCTCAAAGTCTCAACCAATTGCGTGATCGAAAATGACAATCATTAGGGGAAAGACACCATAGTTATTCGAGAGTGTCCAATTATCGATATTTCCAGTATTTTGACCTTACAATCTAACAGTAAAGTCTCAGAGTCCAAAGTAAAGCATCCGATCAAGTCAACGAATGAGCTGGTGGTCTCCTGATATTTTGATAATGAATTCGTTGATCGATCGATGCCCGGTTGTTAGTGTTCAAGAAAACTCGTAGTCAGGATATCGACCCCGAGGATTCCTCCTGGGTATAGGTGGCGGTGGAACTTCGATCTTTGACTTCAAGATAGGTGTAGATTGCTGTTTCATTGATTCAACAAAGTCTAAAGGTCTTTCGTATATTGGGTAATAACCAAAGTTTGTTCGCAGTGGTTGTTTTGTGACCGGTGATTTAATAGTATCCTGATTTGGACTGGCTATAGTTGATTCGTATCGGGGTATTGCTCGGGGTTTCTTATTTGGGAGACAGCCAAATGAGAATTTAGGTCTACCTTTACGTTCTGGAAGAGGTCTGATAATGTGTGACGTTAAATGATTATTTATTGATCGAGAATGTTGCAGAACAAGATAATATCCAGTAGGTTTATCTGTTGGAATAGGTATTGGAAGATCTGTTCGTACTTGTTCTTGTGGCCTTGGTTTGGGCAGTAATTCCTTTCTGGTGGTGATTATTGCCTCGGGATTTGTCTGGTTCGAATTAACATTAGAATTTGAATACAAAGGTCCGTATCGAAGTGGTTGAGGAACTATTGAACTCTCATAGCTAGAGTAATATCCTTGAACAGTTGTCATGATCCTTTTTAATCTAAGCAAACTTGCTTTGAGCTTTTCGAGAAATTTATAACAATGATAGAAGATTGAAAGTAGGTGAAAGTAAGTGAAAGTCAAGAGAGGGTAGGGTCTAAACCTTTAAGACGAAGTTTAACATTAACTGGATAGATCAAACTTGAGAAGTACAAGCAGTTAAGATTGTGGAGACTGTGAGGTATAATTTCAAATGAAACTGTCTGAAGTATGAGGCACGGAATTTCCATATCCAGTCAACTTGGACTCGATAATTCCCGGTTCATCTGAAGATGCGATCAATGGGATTGAGGTCATTAACGATGATATCAAATACCCTAGCTTTGATACTAAATATCTTCACCTCCTTATGCAGAAGCTGCTCAATACATCTTGAACTACCGACTTGGCAAAGTCCTTATTTTATTCAAACTTTAGACCTTGTCATATAACAGCTCCCCGGTTTCATATATTAAAATCTGAAGTTCGGATTTACATTAAATCCTTGAGATTTTGGAAGTTTTATGTTCTCTCGTGCGACACTAAGTATCACAGCTTGGTAAATGCTTATTGTCATTGGATATATTGACCAATAAATACTGGATCATTGTTTCAGGAATTTGGATGAAATTTTTTGTCAATGAAGGATGAGACGAATAAATATTAGATATCCGATGGATTGTTGAAAAGAAACGCTCCCTTAATGACCTCATTTCCCGAAAGTGGCTCAATAAGGTTAATGTGGCTGTGTGTTTGTACCGAGGCCGATATCGAAACTTTTGCATTTATACTAAATATAGATTTTGAGAACCCAAATAGTAATTTCTATGGTGCTTATATATTAAATCAAATCTTTCAACTTTGATATTTCTTTGATTTATATAATAACCAACCAATGAAATTGAATAGCTTTTGTACCGAAGATTCATTCAATTGAGAATATTGAGAATATTTAATTTTTAGGGCTCTAGCCCTTTTGGTTGTTAAGTTATTAATTATTGAAAGGCTAAGTATATTTAAAAATATTTGATTCGGTTAAAAGTCGGTAAATCGGTAAGTGGCTCGGATA
>NGKJ01000007.1:23649-34755 GCA_002162495.1 Myriosclerotinia curreyana
TTATATTTTCAAAATCTATATTTAGTATAAATGCAAAAGTTTCGATATCGGCCTCGGTAGTTTGGCGGCTAACCTTTACATAAGTGACATAAGTGACATAAGCGAGGTTACAGCCGAGGTTACAACCGTGGCTTTACACTTTTTATGGCCATGGTCAAATTGTTACCAACACAAATCAAATAATCGAACTATAGGAACCTGAGTAGGTAGAGGTAAGTATGTAGGGAAGAATTTGGATGACTTTGTTTTCTACACAATCTTCAAAATGCCTTTAACAATTACAGTTCCTGTACCTGTTATAGACTCATCAATATGCCCAAAGGAGAGCTCAATTCAAATCGTCTTTACAATCCCCGAGCTTCTAGAACTTATTCTCCTTCATCTACCATTTCTAGATCTCATTCGAGCTCAAATGATTAACCAAAGCTTTTACCACATTATCAATTCATCAAACTTACTTCAACAAGCTTTATTTCTTCGTGCATCTCCAGCTACATCATTTCCACGACCTAATCCTCTTTTACAACCTTGTCCCAACGCGCAGTTCTTAGACCTACGATCGACTCAAATACAATGTAGATATCTTCATGATCCTCGAGGTCGTCGAATGGCAGATTGGAGTAAATGGCCTGTTATTAATTATCGAGAAGGTTTTAAATTGAATTTAAAACCTATAAATGAAGCAGTTAGAAGAAAGGAGGCTAGTTGGAGACGTATGTTGATTGTTCAACCACCTGTTAAAGAATTGGAAATTAATGGTTCAAAGGTTGAGGATCAATTTGGTATTACGATGAATGAGTTGGGAAGTCCATTGGGTAAATTAAGATGTGTTGATTTTGAGATCTTTACAAGTGGGAGGTCTTGTATGATTGTTGAGAAATAGATATTATCTATAAAAGATTGAAAGTCCGTCTTTTGTCTAAATGCTGGAATTTTAGCATATATAGGAGGTATATTAACTCTTATACTTCCTGACAATGGTTTGTGGAAGGGGTTTCGAAAGGAGTTAAATTAGATGATTAAGTGTTAACCGGTTTAATGGTATGTAGATTTCACATCTCGCGTTGGATGCTTATTGAAACAATATATAAGTATTCGTACATTTCAATATGGTTGATCTTCACCATTATAGTTTTCCCACGTTTACACAATCTTCTATTCACTACACCATGATTTTCATCATTTATTTTTAAGAACTTCATATGTCTACTTGGAGTTGGGATCTGCGACATTTGATTGGAGCTATGGAAATTGAAGTGACGGTTTGAACATTGAAGTGACGGCTTGAACATTGAAGTGACGGTTATTACCCTACGAAGCTGTCATGAAATATGATACCCGCTAGCCACTGTTCTATAAAGTTCCCAACGAACCATCGAAGAAATTAACCATCCAGACTTCGGCCTCCTATCCATACCATACTTCAATCCCGGTCATAACCATCTACCGTGTCCCCAGCTAAAGGCGACCCAAGATCTCTCTTAGCACTACGACCAACTTCATGAGAATGTCGAGATCCATCAACATAAGGAGATCCTGTACGACTCTCATGTCTACTATGTGTTGGTGTTCTTTCTCTGGAATGTGGTGTGCTTCCAGGAGTTAACAAACGCCTTACTCGATCTCCACCTCTCAAAATTCCTACCATATCTGCAGGTCTTTTTCCTTCCTTATCTCTCGCCCTCGAATCTGCACCTGCATTCATCAATAACCTCACTATTTCTTCCTTCACTTTGACATCTATACCCTCAATGAAATCAACCCCAGCTATAGCTCGATGTAATACTCCTCTTCCTTTCTTATCTCGAACTCTAACATCTGCATCACTATTAATCAAAACCCTCACAGCCTCGACACAATCATGCCTGCATGCCAAAAGTAATGCCGTCGAACCTTTCAAGTCCCTAGCTTCAATATCTGCTCCTTTTGCTAGCAAATATTTCAAGGTATGAGGATGACCCCATCTAGCAGCCGATAAAAGTGGTGTATTACCCCAACCATCCCTAGCCTCCAAATTCGCTTCAGCTTCCACCAAAAGTTTCACCATTTCCAAATCTCCAATTCTCGATGCGATATGTAAAACAGTTTCTCCACCTTTTGGTGCCAAAGAAGTATCAGCTCCAGCATCAAGTAATAAATCTGTTGTTTTTACATGATGTGTTTGTACCGCAGCTATTAATGGTGTAATATGTTGTGACCATACATTCACATCTGTTGACTTTGGCTTTTCCTTATGACGAGAATGTTCTGATCGTGGGCGACGAGGAGGATCTATAAGAATATCGAGAACTTCCATTTTTCCCGCACTAGAAGCCGCGACGAGTGCTGGTGCAAGATTTATTTGATGATCTTGTGAGAGAATACTTTTGACAACGTTGACATTTCCTTCTGATGCTGCTTTGGCTAATTCAGTTGTTGGTGAAGAAGATTTTTTCGAAAGATAAGCTGTAACTTCTTTTATAGCTAGTGGTGCTAAAGTTTTGAGGATATCCATGATTGGTATGATATGATTATGGTTTTTTATTATGATGGGTTGACTTTGATGATATATGTGAGATCCCCTCGCTACACCTTTTTATGCAGTCTGTGAAAATTCAAAAATAGATTTTAGTTGATTGGTTCAAAGTGAATGATCAAGTTAATCAAATTTATCATCACACCATATAACATACGAGGTTATCTACTTGTTAAATCACCTTGTATGAGACTTTTATTTGAATCATACCAACAATTCAGTACAATATCTCAGCCTAACTCTATGGAGTGCGGATGACTACATAATTGAAATGTTATTTTGGGGAGATTTATTGGTCAAATGATTCTCGTCATCAAATTTTGTATAACATCACTTCAGCTGGCTTTGAGGTAATCGTATGATAATATATCTCACAAGATTGGAAACCATAGAAGTAAAAATTGCTAATTATGAAATATAAAGTTAGACGAAACCAGCGACAGTGACTATCGACCATCAACCATCAATCATCAACCTATATCATTTAATGAACTGGCTCAAATCATTATACAGTATAATGGAATCAATCTCTTAATCATCTCATCCTTCAATCCCTAACATTAATTATAACCTTCCCCTTTGCATGACCTCCTTCAACAATTTCAAATGCCTTTTCGAAATCATTTAATGACCAAATACTATCAATAATCGCTTTCACTTGTCCCTTTTCAATTAATCCAGCAGTTTCTTCCAATTGCCAACCTTCTGGTTCCATTACAAAAAATTTCCCTTCTACATCATCAGCAACTCCTTTTGTTGGTTTTCGACCTTCTGGTTCCTCTTTGATACTAACAACTATTCCTCCTTTCCTAACTACCTTCCAACATTCTTCAAGACTTTCACCACCAAGCATATCAACTACCAAATCAAATTTATTTCCTTTTCTTTTTGACCATTCCTCAATACTTTCCTTCTTATAATCAATAACTTCATCAGCTCCCAAATCTTTAACCATTTCCACATTCGAACTCGAACAAACTCCAATCACTCTCCCAATACCTCCAGCCTTGGCAAATTGTACAAGTAAAACTCCCACCCCACCACTTGCTGCATCGATCAAGACGGATTTAGTTATATTTTGTGATCTCGAATCACTAGCAAAAACACATCTCATACCACCATGTACATAAAGTGCTTGCCAAGCAGTAAATGCACTCAATGGTATACTAGCCGCTTCTTCCCAACTCATATTTTTCGGTTTCTTGGCTAATTCCTCTTCGAGTCCAATACTATACTCTCTTGCATTTCCGGATCTCATAAATGATGTGCGAGTATATACTTCGGTACCAGGAGGAAATGGTGAATTGGGAGGTGCTAATACAACCGTACCGGAGAGATCATAACATGGGATTTGAAGTTTATCGGGAGTGGTGTATTTGGAGAAGTTGCTTGCCCAGGTGAGTTCTCCGGCACATGGTGAAGTGGATTGTATACGAATTAGATGTTCGGTTGTTCCTGGAGTGATGGTAGGGGTAGGGATTTCGGTTAGAATTAGTTTGGGATTATGTATATCGGGTTGGATGAGTGATTTTATTGTCTTTGGAATATCGAAGGTAGACATCATTGATTTGGTGAGAAAGGTGGATAGGGAAATTGTTGTAATGATATTTCATTGTGTATACGCAATTAAAATGAATTAGAACAAAGAAAGTTAACCTACATACTACTGAAAACGAATCTCGTAGTTTAGAATTTCCCCTCTTTTTCCCCGCATTGAAATCTCCTGATACTGTAACTCTACTTCGGCGGATGCTAGTAGAATCTAAATCATCGATGCCTTTAATGTGCTTACAAAAGTAACCAAACACCAACAGTCAAGCATTACACAAAACGCATTCTGCTTACATTCCAGCACATGGAATTTCTAGAAACTCTTGGCTCGGCTCGGGTATCGGATATAAGGACAGGGGGGAGAGACCAACGTCGGTTATGATTACTAAGAGAGCGGTTAGAGACTAGTTTGAAAAGTTTATTTGAACATCTATAGTAACTTCTAATTACATAATGTTTCAATGTTGTTATTATAAAATAATATTTAATTTTATCAAAAGTAACAATTTTTATTTTTAAAATTTAATTTTTATTTTTAAAATTTAATTTTTATTTTTAAAATTTAATTTTTATTTTTGAAATTTAATTTTTATTTTTAAAATTAAATTTATTATTTTAAAATTAATATTAAAAATAATATATAAAAAGTAAATTTAATTATATAAATAATATTTATAATTATATTAAAAATATATTTATATTATTTTTTAAATAATATAAAGTTTTTGAAATAATAATTTTATTAAATAATATATTATAAAATTAATAAATTAAAATTTAATTTTAATGTAATTTTTGAAATTAAATTTTAAAGATTAAAATTTAATTTCAATCTTTAAATTTTTATTTTTATTTTTTAAATTTAATATTTATTTTTTAAATTTAATATTTATTTTTAAAATTAAATTTGTATTTTTCAAATTTAATTTATTATTTTAAAATTAATATTAAAAATAATATATAAAAAATAAATTTAATTATATTAAAAATAAATTTATATTATTAAAACTTTATATTTATTATATATATATATAATAATTTCAAATGAATAAATTAAATTTAATGTTAATTTAATTAATTAAAAACTTAAATAAATTAATTAAAAATTTAATTTAATTAATTGAAAACTTAAATAAAGTAATTCAAAACTTAATTAAATTAACTTCAAATTTAATTAAATTAACTTTAAATTTAAATAAATTAACTTTAAATTTAAATAAATTAACTTTAAATTTAAATAAATTAACTTTAAATTGAATTTAATTAATTAAATAAAAATTTAGATAAATTAAATTTAAAGTTAATTTAATCAAGTACAAGCTTAATTAAATCAAATCAAATGTTAAATAAAAGCTAAAATGTAAATTGAGTATGAAAAGGTGTTAAAAGAATTTGCACAATATCGATTACTGAACAAACTTATCTTGAGCTCACGAGTCACGCTACATCTTCAAATTTAGCTCTTGTTGTCATCCAAAATCTCTCATGGAAGCTTTCATAAATGTCAATTCTCTTGTATTCAGATAATGGTCGGGAGTGTTAGGAAGCTTCACTCTGCATCCGAAGGTAATCAATATTCGTCAAATGCCGAGGGTAATTTCATCACCAGATGTGGTGAAGTTCTCTCTGATTTCTTGAAATCGCCGGATGCTGTCTTCTGTCAAATTGCCATCTTCGGCGACGTGGAATTCGATACCACCAGTGATCTCGGATTTCTCTAAGAAAATTCCATGGTGAGGTCTGATATCTCTGAGGGGTTTGGATGAGCTTGGATGGAGTAGGGAGAAGCTCTTAAGGAGCGTAAGAGTGGCAATGGAGCGTAAGAGTGGCAATAGTGGTAGGGTGTGGTAGTTGGAGTTGGGGTTGGGGTTGGGGTTGGGAGATGAGAGGGAAAGGGAATGTCTGGATGCAGAAAATGAATGGAACGAATGTGTAAGGATCAGGGGAGAGATCAATGGAAGTAGATTATGATGAAGCATTCGGGATGAGGAAACAGGACTTGTAAAGAAATGGACTTCAAGAAGGCACGAGGAACAAGAGATGAGGGCAAAGGAGAAACACTTTGATGTTTTATATTCTAATACTTTGTACATAAACGCATTTTTCTCGTACGAGAAACGATACGTACGAGAAACGATATGATCAATATAAGCATTGTCCAGATCATCATATAATGATTGCGACTGGTAGATCCCATATAGGATAATTTGAAAAGAACAAAGCAACAACGAAATATTTCGTGACACAGAACAAACCAATTCATGGCTTTCTGCCCTCCTTCCATGCCAGCAAATGACGTTTCGCCCCCAAACCATTGAATGGGGGTATTGTAGTCCAGTTATCTTGTACCAATCCGACTGGAGCTGGAAGTGACTCGTAATCTAGCATTTCATCGTCTTCTTCAACGGCCGGGATAATGCTTTCGTCTCATGGAGTGGTATATGGGTGCCTCTCCATATCAAAGGTCACCAATGGACTTTGATTCCAACCTAATCTACCATCATCCATGATCATCTCTTTGTCGTCTAAAACTGAATCCTAGCCATAAATGTCACTGTATTTCTTGCTGATGGTCGTTGAGATGGAACAGTGTGTTCTGTAGTCTCGCCAAATTGACCGACGTCAGCTCTTGACTTTCTTTTCTTCGACCTTCTCCTCTTCGACCTTCTTCTCTTCGACCTTCTTCTCTCATGGATTCCAGAAATAATCGCTCCCTAATCAACCATCTCTTCTTAATATTTAAAACCTGATTCGTGGTCGATAAACTCTTAGGGCGCGTGCGATATTTTTCCAAAGCGAAAATATCCTTTGTTTTTGGTATCCATCTGTTAGATTTTCGTTTGACATATATATCCCACGCGTCCATTACTGCCACAATGTCCGCTCGGCCGATGAGTTCATTCTTTGTGAATGAGTTCTTTTTGGCGACAGCACCTTGAATACAGTGCACGAAATCCCAGAATATTGGCAGGCGAGGATAGAATCTGGTCATCGACTTTAAAGTAGCCTTGTGCTCTGGCGAAAGTTTGACATGGGTTGGATTGCGGAGAATATCGTTTTCAGAAAGTGTCAGACCTTCAAACGCATCGAATAAGTCGTCGTGATGGCCAACTAGGAATTCGTCCGGACTGGGTGATATGGCCTCACTGCCACTGACTCTGCATCTCACTGCCCACAACACACACCATCCTAAGAAGGATGGGCTTCCTTCAGGCTTTCTGAAAACTGGTAGGCACATCAATTGATTGAGGAGGACACAAACTTGCGTTGCCCAGTTTGTGTTTTCGATCGTCACACCATTGAGCACAAGGCTGCTTGCCGCTGTTTGGGTAGTGACCATTATGCCAGGAGGTAGTAAATCTCCGGGTGCCATCTTGTGAATCTTCAAACATTTTCTCCAAAGACCAAGTTCTTCTTTCGTCGTGGCTTCCAATACTCTCTGATCTTTATCTGACCATTTTCCTGCTTCGATCGCGTCGATGATGTCTTGGTCGTGGTACCATTCAGGTATAAAATCTTCATCTTCATCTTCATCTGAACTGGAATCCGAATCAGTCTCGGTGATTTCCTCTGAGTCACCATCATGATTGGACTTCGCCTTCTTTCTCGAAGTAGGTTCTATCTCTCCATCTGAATCGGATTCTGTAACTTCTTCTCGTGTGCGCTTTGCTGAACGTCGCGCATTGTGATTTTCGCTCGTCGTCTTCGATCTTGGTTTCGATGTAGTCGCAGTACCCCTAGATGATCTAGGAGTCTTCGATGTCTTTTTACTCCTCGCCATTTTGTAGGCTGCGCGAATAAATATTCGAGGTAATTGTTTGTCGGATTTTGTGTGTGTCCTTTCTAGGGCTCTGATTGTATGTATAAAAAAAATAAACGAGCTCGCCAATTGATGGTTATCCTTGCTCATAGCCTTCTAAGATCTTTAGATAACCGTGGTTCGCAAGGTAAACGGCAAAATCAAAAACATTAACAACTCTAGTGGACGATATAAAGATTTCAGACAAATTACTACCTTGGTTTTATCATGATATAGTTAAGAAGATTAAGAAGCCACCTGGTCAACCCTTTCATCGTCAATCATGGGAGAATATCATGAAAAGATATATTGATGGAGGATCCGGACCTTTCGACAATCCGTTCAGAACATCAAATTTATGTCATTATCGAAACAAGATCAAGATCAAGTCACGATGAGAGACTCTTTGGCTTTCGCACTTGTCGATTTGAGTAATTGGATAGAGATTCCAATTGGACATGGCCATGAGTTGGACCTTTACTCTAGAGCATCCACGACAACAATTCCAGCACATGGAGAATCTGAAGATGAAATGGAAGCCGGAGAGTCTTTGTGCGACGTTGATTCTATCTCAGACTCTCAATCTGATGGTGGAGCGCCGATCCAGCATCTCGGAGACATGGACTGTCAGTCTTATGATGGTGCGCAGATTGCCGAGATCGAAGGATCCAATCGACAAGAAGCATCTACGACAGAACTACCAATGCGAATTTGGTACGCGTGTTAACAAGACCAAACGTGCAGGCCTGCAGGTTTCGCATGCCCCAATCTCACAGTTGAAAGATGTTACACCAACCAGAAAAGTGGATAATCAGGATTTTGAGGCTACCTCGACAGCAGACTCGATACTGAGGGGAGGCGTCCATGCCACCACCCCCACTGCCCCCACTACCTCAACGACAACAACAATCAGCTGGGTCTGATCGAGCTGAATTCAGTGTGAGGACTGGGACACTGACCTTTCATGTGGTTGTCGACAATACCAACCAATTCGAAGCCCTGGCCAGAGGTCCTTCGTCCAACCACAATGATTAATTCCGAAAACGAGGCAGCACGAAAGCACATATTAGAAGGAGACGATACCGAAGATGATAACACCAAGAAGCAGCGTCAGGTTTCCAGTATCGGATGCCTCACTCAAGATGCGGTTCGGTCCTGTAGGGATTCGGAACCCACAAAGATTTCGTGGTGTGACGAAATGGAAGGACTAGACGACATGGACATAGATACATATTATAATTCACCGGAATTATCATCCAAGACGGGTTTCCCTTCGGGCAGAGAGAGACTGAACGATCGAGACCATCTTCATCCTTTATGTCTCAACAAATACCAGATCGACGAGGACCTCCTACATCGCAATATGCAAAACCAAGACGAGCTCTATCACACAGAGACAGATATTTGCTTCGTGAAGGGAGTATAGAAAATGAGAGATCACGAGGACCGCCCTTGTCCCAATTTGCAGCATCAAGCAACCCAAAGCCGCGAGTTCGAGGGCCACTAGCCTCCCACTTTGCCCCTCAAGAGGATCAACACCGTGGACCACCTTCGTCACAGTTTGTGGCTCAAGGTCTTCGGGGAGGACCGCCCACGTCGCAATAGATGACACCAAGACCAGCTATTTCTCAAAGAGACAGACAGTTACTTCGTGAGAAAGATAGAGATAATAGCAGATCACGAGGACCCCCCTACCTCAGAGTTTACTACTGATTATGAGTATGATCTACCGCATATTCCACGCCATACAGGTCCATTATGCCACAAACTTGGCCGCTCGTATCATCTGCAAGACAGGTATCCGGTGGAGAAAAAAAAAGATATTGAGGGGTGGGTGGAAGGAAGTGAGATGGTTTCCCCCCTTTATATTGAGGGCTTGTATGACTTCATAAGAGGTTTTCGTTGGATAACCTCAAAGGAGGGTTCAAATCGATCTCATAAGAATTGAATTCACCCCATAACCTTATACTAACACATCGTGCTTATGAAATTGTGAAGTGAAGTGTATTTTTTGTGATGTTCAGACGTTAGGAATTGTGGGTAGGTTAATAACTAGTCAACCTTAACCTGATTACATAATCAGTCTGCATCACCCTCAATCTTATTAACCGGCCATCATCATGAGTTTGATTGAAATCACCAATTACTTTGCATGCATTTCTGCCAACTATCTATCTAATTTTGTCAGTTTATCCCTATCCCAATCGTCTATCACCACCTTCTATCATCTCGCCCGTCGAAGAGAAACACGTTGTGACTCTAATTAACTCGGACCTCGAGGTCCATTGAATGCCAAAAACTCATCACGAATGTCATCCAATGTGTGGCGAGATGCATATAAATGAATTGTGAAAGTGTAGCTAGGAAAGATGGGAAAGGCGAGGAGGACTAGAACTGCCATGCATGTAAAATTATTCTCTGGATCGGTGGTATTTGATGAAAATTGATTGAAGATTCGATAGAGTAACTTTATCATTCATTAAAGTAACTTTATCATTCATTAAAGTAACTTTATCATTCATTAAAGTAACTTTATTATTCATTGAAGTAACTTTATTATTTATTAAAATAACTTTATTATTTATTAAAGTAACTTTATTATTTATTAAAATAACTTTATTATAAATTAAAGTAACTTTATTATTTATTAAAGTAACTTTATTATTATTGATTTGTTTAATATAATATATTCTTATTCCTTACAAAGTTTAATTATAAAAGTAGTAGAAATTTATATTTGTTTTTATATATTTGTTTACTATTCCTTATTTAAAGCCTTTAGATTAATTATAATTTGATTTCCAAAAAAAATTGAGTTTTTTTTTAAAGATTTGTTTAAATCAATATTATTAATCAAATATAATAAATAAAATAATAAAAAAAGTTTAATATATATTAATATCTTAATAAGCTATTTAAATATATAACTTATATTAAAATAAATTTTAAAATACAATTGGAATTAAGAAAAATATACTAATTTTATTGAAATTATTATAAAATTTAAACATTTTAATAAAATAATTAAAGCTTTCAACTTTGAAGTTTTGAATCTAAGTTATATTAAACTAGTTCAAATTATATTAAACTATATTATATTTATATAAGATTATTAAGCATACTTAAAACAGTTTAATTTAAAAGATTTTTCAATATAACCATATAATTAATACAACTATATAAATATTATTATTATTATTATTATTATTATTATTATTATTATTATTATTATTATTATTAT
>NGKJ01000007.1:40350-98920 GCA_002162495.1 Myriosclerotinia curreyana
TCAAGAGAGAGAATAACCCAATACACTGCCTCCTTGCAACCATCCTTTTGAACATGGCCCTGTTCATTCTCAAATGATAATTTATCCCAAACACCCTTCCAACCATACTCTCCACTCTCCATTCTCAAATGAGAATATATTCCAACCCCCTTCCAGCCATCCACTTTCCATTCTCAAATGAGAATATATTCCAACTCAAACCCAGTCATTCACTCTCAATTCTATCCCAACCCCTCTTCCTACCATACTCTCCACTCTCCATTCTCAAATGAGAATATATTCCAACCCCTTCCAGCCATCCACTTTCCATTCTCAAATGAGAATATATTCCAACTCACTTCCAGTCATTCACTCTCAATTCTATCCCAACCCCCCTTCCTACCATACTCTCCACTCTCCATTCTCAAATGAGAATATTCCAAACCGACCGCCGCTCTCTAATGAGAAAAATCCCAAATCCAACCCTCCACCACTTTTTCTTCTATTGGTTTTTCCAATGTAGCGGGCAATTCAGATGAAATGACTGATGCTCAGTGCTGCCACAGTTCCGACACGCTTTGTATACCACATGCCTGCCCATAAAATCAGCTGGATACTTAACAATATCATCAGGCAAATCTTCAGATTCCTCTTGATAAGCTAAGTCCTCAGTGGCGGGTGCACGCTGACGACGTGGAATCCTCTTCTATTAGGTCATCTGTTTCAGGCATGCGCCTACGACGTGGAATTTCATCTCTTAGGCCATCCGTTTCGGGTGCACGCTGTCGACGACGTGGGATCTCTTCTCTTAGGTCATCGGTCGCAGGTGCACGCCGACGACGTGGGATCTCATCTCTTAGGTCGTCTGTTTCAGGCATACGTCGACGACGTGGGATCTCTTCTCTTAGGTCGTCAGTTTCAGGCATACGTCGACGACGTGGGATCACATCTCTTAGGTCATCTGTTTCGGGTGCACGCTGTCGACGACGTGGGATCTCATCTCTTAGGTCATCTGTTTCAGGTGCACGCCTACGACGTGGGATCTCTTCTAAATCTTCTGTTGCAGGTGCACGTCGAGGGCTTCGTTCTGCCCAATCGGTTTCCATTTGATCTGATTGGTCTTGGCTTGAATGATTTGTATCTTTGATCTTCGAAAAGAGACTCATATCCAAAAAAGTGTCCACTAGACGTGGTTGTTTCTTCTGGCTAGGACCATCCAACGCGGCATCTCTCGATTTACGCTTCATTCCCACTCTAGAGGCACTGTCACGAATTGACGAAGGCTCCGTTTCAGATATGGTTTCTAGTGGTCTGCCACCTTCCAAGTCTATCTGTATGCGACCTTCTCCAGTCGTAATATTGAACCCACCAGTCTTGATGCTGATATTTACAGATGGAGTATGAGTGAGTGGAGTCTGGATGGGCTGGGGTGGTGGTAGCAGTGGCTGCATGCCGCTTCTTGTTCTTTCTTGAGTCTGTATCCAACTTTTAGTGAGCAGGGACTTATTTTTCCAGGCTTCATCCTCCTCTGTTCCATTTGGAACATATCCGGGATTTTCTTCTTCTGCATGATAACTCCCATCATAATCATCTTCCTTCTGTTGATCATATGTTTCTTGTCTTTGAACCTGACCAATTGTGCTCGGCTTCTTCGGTGGTGTAGTGAACTTTTGTCGATCCCAAGTCCAATTTACAGAGAATCCTGGAACTTCAGTTTGTTGATACTCTGATATCTGTGTGGGTACAGAATCATAATTCTGCCAGGCAGGATCTATTACCGATCTTGGGAGGTTCTGACCAATAGTCCTCTTGGAAAATTCTGCGGTCCAAGGGATTTCATCGGGTTGACTCATGTCTCTTCCTTCGAGAATCTTACGATTGTCTCTGTGGTCTTTTCTTAATCTCCAAGGTGGTCTGTTTCTCCGGCAATTTCTGGTGTAATGGTATTCTTCGTTGTTATTTATCTTCGTATGGCATTCGAATAACTGATGGGCGAGTGTATTACATTTTGGACAACCATCCATGTATCCATCTCCTGCACAATTGACACAATCTTTAAGCTTGTGATCAGAATTGTCGCATCTGGGACAGTAGACACTATCTTTGCTTGATTGATTGTAACGGCGACCTTTTGTTTGCCGCATCGTATTGTTTCTGTATGTCTGCTGATTCTGCTGACTTCTCTGAGTTCTTTGAATGCCCATGGAATGTGCTGATACTGTTGTATTGAGACGAGGTCCTTTTGGTGCATTTGCAGGAGGCTCTGGTTTATTCGTAGCACCACTCAGCTTCTGCATGGGGGTTGCTGTTGTCCCGACAGACTCTGGTGTCTGATTTTTATTTTCTCTTGGTTCATCTGGTATCATATCTTCTTCGGTCAAGTGGATATCAAGCATGATTTCTTCTGACATGTTGTAAATTAATTCGAAGACATGTATGTTTGTTGGCTGGTTGTTTTTCTTTGAATCGCAAAAGCAATGGCTAAAGCTTATGCGGCAGAAATTATCACCGCCAAATCAATTGCTGTACCGACCTCGTTTCAAAGCTGAGCAACGTTACGTATAGGACATTATTGATAGTGTATGAAGGTTCATTCCATGTACCATTGAAAAGGTATTTATTGTTCAATTATATGTAGTCACATTCTAAGATTTCCAGTTCTAGCCTCCTGGTCAACTGTTCTGCAATGACCATAGGTGCAATACTATCATTCTACCCATATCAACTATGAACCTTCATGCCGCTACATCCATTCTAACTCGAACTTCCCCGATTCTATACCTCCTTCTTGCCCTACTCACAATTTGTCTTATACTTCCAAAGAAGCTGAACTATATTTCACATACCCTCCCTTATGTCTCTCCTGCAACTACATTCATCCCGACCTTAAATGAGGTATCAATCAGCACCTATTCCTTAAACCCCCCTTGCAACTAATTTTAATTCCCGGCCTCGAATGAGTTACCAATCTCCAACCCATCACTTCCTGAAAACCACCTTCCATATCCAACCTCAAATGAGGGTACCAATCTCTGACCCACCCCTGTTCACAACTACATTTCATCTCCATCCTCCAAATAGTTGCCAATCCCAAATGAGTAGGGTGGCATGAGTTTGGGAATGGTCATAACCCTTCAGGTCTCTATTGGAGTCATTCTCAACTACAAACCATTAACTCTTATCCTCTTTGCTAGTTCGACCCCTCTCAGTCCAAGCGGTCTATTAGAGTCTGATGTGGTTATTGCTGGGGATTTTGTGATAGCATTGATTGCTTACTCGAGTTAACGGATTGGAAATGAAGTTCGCAATCCCACTTACAGTTCACTGGATAGCTCCTGTCTGCCACCTTACTTACGCCGCGCCTTTGACTAGAAGAATGTTGCACTTCAAATGTTGTTTGGCTACCATCATCAAGATGCATATTATATTTACTCACATGCCCTCTTCACTAATCATTTGGATATAGTATACAGGACTTTCGGTCACCATTCATAGCCATTCAGTATTTTCAGGTGAAGGGATGCAAAACTTTGTATTTGACAGTGTAAGCTTGAATAATCTGCTCGCCACAACCCTTTGATATTCCCCTGTTATTCTCATTGTCTTCTGTAACCATTTTCTATTGTGCACTATGCCACCCTAAACTTATCCTCTTATTCAACCCCAAGTTTCGACCGATTTCCCGTCCCTTCCCTCAGTAGTCACTATTTCGAAACCTCTTCCCTTCCTACCGCTTTCCCAAACCTCCATAATCCTGAGTATCATACTCTGCCAATGATACAAAAGTATCCGAATGTCCTTCTCAAGCACAATTCCTAACCAAATGGTTATCTCTTTCCACAAATCCTAACCAAATGGTTATCTCTTTCCGCCGAATAGCGCAGTTATCCCAAAGTTACCCCTCAATATCCACATTCAACCCACTCCGTGCAACGGTTCCATAAGCCAAAAGGCCATCTTCCTACCAATATACCACATATCCATAACCCAAGCACCTGGATCCATACCTTCATGTAGGGGTAACGACAAAACATGAAGCGCGTAGGACTCCATGGATCAACGCCTCGATTCGGTTTCAGGTGCCGAGATAATAAGCTCACTGGGATTCCAACCCTCAGGTATCTCTTCCCTATAGTAAAACAATATGTATTCTCCCTTCTCCTTGATGCTCCAAGGATAATTGTGAGCTTTCACATCCTTACATGGGAACTTCTTCTGGTGTTGGCCAACTTTATCTGGTAACATCTCCTTACCATTCTTCCAGTACTTTCTGATCTGCTCCACCTTCCCAGGCGTAACCCTTACTACCATAATTAGATTGTAAGTTGATTTCCAAATCTCCAATCGGGTGACCTTCTTGTTATTCTTATCGGCAGAGTCGTAAACTGCTCCAGGAGTCTCCACGTAGATTTGTCGTATCTTGGTGATATCGTTGTGACCGATTTTTACTGTATAATGTATCTTGAGGAAACCTGTTATGTGGGTGAAGATCTGTTTGGAGTTTGTCTTTTCGGTAACAAAAAAGTGCTGCGTGAGCAATTCCGAAAGTGGTAAAGAATCATCAAACTTTAACTCATTCAGCTCAGTAAATTTTTCTTTTGTTAAGAAACTAGTTTCCACTCGCACACTACCATCTTCTTCGTGGATCTGATTCAATGTCAATTTGTCGACAAACGAAAATTGTGGATGATTCTTGAAAAGGGTATCCATCTGGTTCGAAATTTCGATAAATGATGTGTCCAGTGCTGGACTACCATCATCATTGCAAATGGCGTCGACGCCTGGCCTGCACAAACTTTCTACAAGTTCGCGTTTCATCTTCAAATCGTGCTCTTGATTCCAGCCAAAATCTTTCATCGCAGCTTTCATGAACATGTTTTCGAAGGGACGGAGCTTCTTAATGGATTCTCTTCCTTGAGTTGATTTGGAACTGAGAACATCTGATGTATATCCGAAGGTGATCAAGAATCGTAAGACCTGGAGGGTAATGTCGATACCAGATGTGTCGTAAATTTCCTTAAGCTCTTGAAGCCATTTCTTGGAATCCTTTGTCAATTCGTCATCTTGATCGATGGTGAATTCAACAGTCGAGATGTCTTTCGCATCAAGCAAGATGCCATGATGAGGTCGAATATTCCTAAGAGCTAAAATCTGATGGAATTCGTTGTCTTTGTAAAATGTTGAGATATCTTCTAAATAATCCATAGTTGTAATCGATGGTGTATTACTTTGATGATTTTTTTGATATGGCGATCTTTTTTTTGGTAAGTAGGTAGTGATTATGATCCAGTATGGATCGCTAGATTATTGCGCTGTATCACGTGAGGAATTTCGCTTCACTCAGGAGACTTCACTTCAAACAGGATTCTAATTATCTTCACGTCAAACAACACGCCAGAGAGGAAAAAATGATCAGATAACCCTAATCCTAAATTGGTTCATGCAATATATAATCAAATACTCATTTTCCATATAATAAAGGCGGTAAGAGTATATCGCGCTTAGAAACGTTTTCCCACGGTAAACAAACTTGGGAGAATTATTTTGAAGTTCTTACGATCTACACAAAAATATCAACCAACCACGAAACCATCATCAAAATGGTTACCGGTATCGAACTCTTAAATAGAGTTCATAGAAAAGCAATCGCAGATGGGGATCGCTTCGGTCACCCAGTAACAGAGCAAGAATACAAAGAAGCACTCGAGTTTTATCGAGTGAGATTATATAGAGATCACTTAGACTACAACGAAGATCAGGGCTGTGAATGGTTAGCAAAAAATATAGCCATGTACCTTTGTAAGTTATATCTTCAACTCACTCTGATATATTCAATGGTTTTTCTAATTTGTTTGAATAGGGCGCACAATGAACTTGGAACAATTGTTTCCAGATCTGTACACTGCGGCGTCAGATCCAGTAGCAACTCGTTTGGAAAGATTATCGATCATCGAAGAAGAGACTCCAGTAACCAACAATCCAGCACACAACAACACGAGTCGACCAACACCCGCTGCTGCCTCACAAGCACCAGTACAGTCGAACACAATGTTTGCTGGCATGCCACTAGCAGACTATATAGCTCTCAGTCAAGTAGATCCAGAAGGAGCCCGATGGCTTTTCGAAAGTTTTAAGGCCGAAGAGGAAGCTGAGATGGATGCAGCTGAAGCTGAGAAGGTTGCTTTGGAAGCCAGAGCTGAGGCTGAGGCAAGTGCGAAAGAAGAGATTGAAAGAAAAGCCAAAGAAGAGGCTGCGTCGAAAGCCGCTGCGGAGACTGCAGAGGAGATTCAGCAGAATGGAAGTCATTCCACCCAGTTAAATACGAATCATTCAGAGACTCGGAATGAAAGCCCTGTAGTCCCACAACACAGAAACACAACTACCGGTATATATATTGGTCGTTCATGGATGGCTCCAACCGCTCCACCTCCAGACTCTACGAAGACCGAGGAGAGTGCACAAGGCACAACAGAGAAGGAACCCAAAGAAAATGATAAAGACTATAGGGAGCATAGATATAAGAAGTATAGATCGCAGAAAAAGGCATCCCGCTATCACGCCTAAGTCGAGTGCCAGGAGACAGAGCAGAAAGAGAAGGATACATAGAGGGCGAACTCGAGCCCTAAAACGATTCGCACACACCAAGAACTACGCCAGCTCGATAGTTCACCGGCAGACACTTGTGGATTGTGTTGGTGCATGTTGACGACACTTCGATTTCAAGAAAGAATATCGCATCAAGGCATAACGCCTATGAAGATAGCAGCATCAAGAGACAACATCGACCGCATACGTTCGAATACATAGACACAGAAACATCATCCAAAGGGCCCTCAAACAAAGGTCCGCGGACCACATCAGAGGGTATGAAGACGTGATCGCCATTTGGCAAGGTCAGCCTCTCGTTCACGAGATTCGGTGCTATACGCAACCCAATGCCCAAGAAATAACGCAACTATGGCAGCGCAGATTCTCAGTCCTGGAATGACACTCTTGCCTAATGCATCACCCAGCGGGAAGAGATGCACAAGAATTTGAGAAATATTGAGCGGCGGAGAAGGGATAGTTCCTCTTTACAATAGCCCTTATGGGCTCGAACGACTTTATATGAAGTCTTGTTACACAACCTTATATGAGGTTTCAAATTAAATTGGTCTCAGAGGAGGCATTGCATTGCTTTTTGTCTTGAAAGATTAAGCAAAGGGAAGGATAGGTAGATGCCAAAATGATATCTGCCTTTTGTTCATGTCAAATTATGAAGTTTGATGCTCGGACATAAAATTGTGGCTGGTGTTTGGTTTAGGGAGCTTACGACATCAAGGCTAGGAGCACCGATGATGGACATTCTGTTTTGCAATTGATACCTACCGGTACATTACATTGTCTGGATATTTCTAGTGGACTATCCTGATCAAAAGAAATGCTTCAGCAACTGCGAATAATAACCAGGATACTAATTGTATCAAGAGGCCGTGTGGCTATCAAGTACCGGTAGTTGAACAGGAACAGGGGAAATCCAGCCCATCGATGTTATGCTTCACCCTGGCTTCGCAAACATCTGCAGAAGTTTCTACAAATGTTTGAGAAGATGGGAGCGACCTGCATTTTGACCTTACGATGGGCACTCCCAAAATGGAGAAATCATTTTACTATCTTCACATCCTCTCTTTCCCCTTTCCCCACCCTTTCATCAAAGAACATTGAATAAACCCCCTTAAGAGAGACTGAATTATAACCCACCCCCTCCCAACCTTCCCCAGGTACATATCTGCAAGTGTCTATCTGCTTGATTGTCGTCTTTTGACAAGCATCGTGCCAGAAAGTGTGATCTGCACTGCCACAGTTGTCGCATCTCTTGAACATTGAGCCGAGCTTAGATCCTGATGAATGGCCTTCACGGGGTCGTAGTGCAAGTGAATTGCTAGTATCTCTTGAAACGGGAGGTGGCTGTACCGAACGAACAGCCAATCGAGCCGAATAGTGATCATCCTTATTCGTAGTCTCTATTGTGGACCGTGACCGTTTCTTTGGGGGGATCCTTCTGAAGTTCCCGTGTTCATATAATTAGAAGCATGTGGGCGACGTTGTCTCTTCATATTAACATTTCTCAAAGCGGCATTGTTGAAACGGAAGCATCATCAGTACATAGCGACGTACTTTCCTCGGTCGGTATGGCGGATATCTTTTTCGGGGTGAATTATCTTCGGAATTGACGTTACTATGCATTCCTTTATCTAGGACCCGCTGCATCTGCTGTATTTGAAGCGACTGTAACTGTAACTGTAATTGCATCTGCATCTGGGTTTGCTGCATCTGTGTTTGCTGCATCTGTGTTTGCTGCATCTGTTGAATCAGTTGAAGCTGTTCCATTGTTCCCATCTGAGGAATCGTCATGGGCGGCATCCGAAAGGCAAAAGCTGGCGCTTGAGGAGGAAAGTATGTCTGACTAGGCTGCGGTATTTGATTATTGTTCTGATGGGTATGATAATTTTGATCTTCTGGCACATTTGTATTGCCATCAGAAGGATTATTCTTCTGATTCTCCGCCATTTCGTATGATGAACTGAGAAAAGTATGGTGTTGTTAAAAAGTTGTTGTTTTCCTCAACCCGAGAAAGATGTAGGGCAGTCAAATTGAATCAACACCGTATGAAAAAATCAAAGACAAGCGATCACAATACGAAGTGAAGTTAATTGTCATTGAATAAAAGCTGACCGCCCAATTCAGAATCTTATGTCTTTAACAAAAATATTACTTGAAAGTCCTTATGACACACGACCACCACACCAACGAGGGCACCACCACCACCAAGAGAATCCTTTGCGCAGAAGGACAGAATCAGTGAATCCCACACTTTTGACTCGAACGGTGACGGAAAGAGAGAACCCTAAGAATCGATGCCATTCAAAGATTCATACGGGAGATATATTCGAAGAACCACATCAAACATCAAAAAACAAAACACAGAATAGTATTCCCGACATCCCCGCAAATGGCCATGAACTCATGGTTGCCAACGCACTATTCCTTTACTTTTCTTTTTGTATGCTCGATATTGAATTCTTTATGGGAGAGATAACTAATTTTCTGTCCGGGACTCAAAAACCAAAATGATCTTCCCGTGGTTTGGTCCAACCTCGAGCTGCTCCTAAAATTACCGCCGCTGCTTCAACCACGCTGCTCCAAGCCCAATGATTCCTCCTCCGAATTCCAACCATCACTTGAAGATGTACAAGGTAACTTTGCATAGTCAGACTACCACTAATACACCCTCCTCATACTTTTCGCATCGAAAAACAGCCTATTGTGACAAGCATATACTAATATTGATGCGAGACCTCTAAAACCCACGCATAAAGTATAAATGTTGCATTTCTTTTTACAAATCCATTCATTCTTCATGTACAATCCAATACTAATCAAATTATACAAATTGATTCGCTCCCCAAGGTATACCCAATGCTAATACAAGATAAAAACGCCATCTTTACACCATCAACCTGATATGCACATATCCCAATGCTAATATTCAATGATCAATCATAACCCACAATCATATAAATATACCACCACGCCTTGCACTACTCAGTACCCCATCTCCAAACTCGGCAAAGCGAATTAAAAGAACAACCCCCTCACCAGAACGACCAACCCCTTCACCAGAACGACCAACCCCTTCACCAGAACGACCAACCCCTTCACCAACTGAACAACCATTCCACCAACAGAACAACCACTTCACCAACCGAAAAACCCCCTCATCAACTGAAAAACCCTCTCACCAACCGAACAACCCCCTCATCAACCGAAAAACCCCCTCACCAAACTTGCTTTGCTGCCGCTCTCAAATCATCAACATTCAAATAATCAACACCCTCCTTAACAATAACATCCCAAACATGATTCCTTAAACCAATAGGCCAACTTGGTAAATCCCAATATCTAGCCTTCAATCCTCTTCTATGAGCTCCTCTAATTTGTCCACGAATAATCCTCATTTGTCTATGACTCAATTTTCCCCTCGAAATTTTCCCAATTGCTTTATTGAAAGAAACAGATGCGTAATATGAGTTTAATGGATTAAAATCTGTATCTGATGATACACCAGACATCCCTTGACCTTTATTTGATCCTTGGTGAGGTATTGGAATTGTTGTACTACCTGGTATAGCTGACGCATCACTCGATGCAGAATTTCCAGGTAAAAGTTCCTCTTCACTTCCTTCTTCTTCATCTAAACCTTCTCCTGATGCATCATCATCAAATTGAGGCCAATCTTTCATTTCCTCGGTGATATTTCTTGGTTCCCACATTGTATCAAGAGGTGCATCAAAAAAGGCGTCGCGATAGGTTGAATTTTTGGTAAGGATATCGAATGGAGTATTTCCCGTTCCTACAACGGTAATTGGTCGGGTATGTAAAGTATCATTTTCGATATAAGAAAGCCATCCACGTTTTCGTAATGGTTCTAATTGATCAAGAACCCATTGCCATGTTTCTGCACCACCAGTTTTCACATCTACTAAAAGAGTGAGAGATTTTCCATCATCTGAATCGAAAACTCCATGACTTGTTCCATTATAAAAATCAGTGGTTGGATTTTGTCGTTCAAGAATATCGATTAAAGGGTTGACATAAAGGGATTGAAAGGTTCGATTTCGTTGTAAGGAAGCAGTATTGTGTCCAACATATAAATCATTATCGAAAAGCCATACATCTGCCTCAACTCCTGTACAACCTGCTCTTAATGCATCGAATAATGGTACTCGTCTCCAATAATCATTATGCGAATGACATGGAATAGGAATTATATCTCTTGTGAAATCGGTCGGATACCAAGCCAAATCTTCTGTTCCCGTTCCAGACTTTCCCCAATTTTTTAAAGTATCATCGATATCATGACTCCAAAGTAATGTTGCAGCTCCGAGTAAAAGGTTTGTGAGTAGAAGGATTGATCTAGGAAAAATTAGTATTCATTTCCCTGGGAGCAAAATGCTCAACTCACAATATACTTAAACCACTTATACCTCCAAAGACGAAATAATTAAATATTCCATTATACATTCTTTGAATTTTAGTCATTTTATTCAAACCCGTCAATAGTCCATCTCTCATCTCCATATTTGTATCTCTATCGATATCCTCAAAATCCTCAATCTCATCGAAAGATTGTTTCCTATTATCCTTTAAGATCATTCTATTCCACCAATATCTCGTCCTACTGATTCGATTGGTAATTCTTGGTCTTGATATAAATTCATCTTGAAGAGTAGATGTATTCGAATATTCGAAAGAATCTTTTGGTTTCATTGATTTCTCCATTGAGGAATGAAGTCGAATTGATGAAGTACCGGTAGAGAATTGATTTGAGGATTGAATATCGTCGTCGTCATCATTGGAGTTGAACAGGGAATCATTTAGTACCGGTAGTAGTTCATTATTTCTTTCAGTAGTACTAATTGATGATAAGTGGGACATCTTTTCGTTTACCCCTAGTTTGAATGAAGTATGAATGAATGAAGTATGAGAATCTTATGAGGTCAAGAAGTCTTGGCAGCTACCGGTTATAAAAAAAAGGGGGGGAGGGGGAAAGAGTTCAATATTTAAAACAATTCGAAAAGAAATGAAAACATTGATGGAGAAGATTTTATTTGGATTAGGAAATAAAAATAGTAATATTTCGAATTTCGATATCCAAATTATGAGGGATTTTTGTTTTGCAACGGTTTTGATGTTTGATGTTTGATATTTGATTCAAACTACCCCCCAGACCTTTAGACCCAGACCGAGACTCGGGTTCCGTGCGTTCGGCTTTCAAGATGGTCGTGCTTCCGTTACTCGTATTGAATGGTTGATGACAAGATGAAAGATATAAGATGGATGGATTGGTAGGGGGATGGGGGCTGAATGAAAGGCTGTGGTAAGGAGGATTTGCGGTGTGAGGATTTATATGAGAATAAGCCTTTCGATTGGATGACTTCGTTGGTGGCTATACAAACGAGCCGAGATTTGAATTCAGGGGGGAAAGGGAAGGGAATGAATGCGGGAGAAGAAAGAAGGAGAGTAATATTATATAGATAGGAATGAAGAAGGTAATATGGAAAAAAAAAAAGAGATGGTGACACTCTTCTTCATGACTTGACTGAATCATATTGGATATGGTCACATTACATCACATCACATCACATCCTACATCTCAATGTTCATGTCTCTCCGGATTTGATTCTCTTTTGATCATCTAGTTATCCAAACATTTTCTATGGATTAAGCACACTTTTACCCTTTCGTCTACTACCGGTACCATATGCCGGTCTCTTAAGTAGGTATCTAAACCAATCAAAGACAACATGTTGTCGCATGGATTGAGCACGTGCTTTAAACCGGCGTCAAGAATGCTTCGAGATCTTCCATCAAACATAAGTTAGAAACAAGAAAAACAAAACTATTGTTTAGGGATCTTCTTCAAGATTAAGTTAAAAATTGAGAGTGGCGTAATAAATTTGTATAATACCTAGAATGCAGTGAAGTTTCTTTTACATATCATAAAACTACTATATAATATACCGGAAAATATATAAGTATTACGTAGTATACGAATCGAGATCAATCGAGATTATAAACATTTTCAAAAGTAACTATATATAGGTATTCGTATAAATTTTATAAGATTTATCAAAACTCATTATGATAGATTTAATGAGTTTATAAACTATTTATAAAGCTTTAATATTACCTAAATGAACCTTCGTACGAAGTACCTAGTATTTATAGGATTCTTTAGTGGCTGTGCTTTAGATCTTACATCTTACCGCCCAAAACCTTATTGCAGAAAAACTTAATTTCACCTCTTTGCGCAAAGAAGAAAAGAAATTTTAGACGACAACGATATCAAGTCATTGCCAATCTATACTATTTTCAATATGCCTCACAAACATACACGCAAAGGAGGAGAGGATAAATCTACGTATGATATCTTACTTCAATCATCACATCAAATTACTAACGACATATCTCAATAGTATCAATTTACCACCCACCACTATCGCAAAGCCTTTACCCGTGTCTAAATCTAGCAATTCAAATGGTGTCTTTACTACCGAATTAAATCCTACACGCAAGAATAAGAAGAGAAAGAGAAATGTGGATGCGGATGATGATACACCTAAAGCATTTGCAAGGCTTATGGCTTTTAAGTCTGGGCAGAAATTACCCAAAGGACTTGATGATGGTGTGAAGAAGCCAAAAAACAAAAGAGCGAAGAACGACGATACCGATTTGGAAAAGAATGATGTGCCAAGACCAAAGAAAGAGCCAGCGATGGAAATTCCCAAGATTAGACCAGGAGAAAAGATGTGGGAGTTCTCAGCGAGAGTTGATGCAGCATTACCAGTCGGAGGATTGATTCACAAAAGTGCCAAAGGTGGTAAAGATCCATTAGGTCTCAAGCAGGGACGTACGAAGACGGAGAAGAAGATGCATCGAATGTATGATGAATGGAGGGAAGAGGAGAAAAAAATACAGGAGAAACGACAAGAGGAAGCAGAATTAAGGGAAGAGGATGATATGGAGATGGATGGAGATGGACAAATGCAGTGGAAATCCGATATCAACACAGTTGGAAAAATTGGCAAGAATAAGAAGAAAAAGAGAAAGGTGGTAGGAGAGATTGATGATGGGAATGATGATCCTTGGGCAATAATTGCAAAGAATAGGGGTGAAGTGAAGGGTGGATTAAATGATGTTGTACAAGCACCACCGACATTCACAAAGGTTCCTAAAGCCAAGTTTAAGGAACTTCAAGGAGCTAAGGTAGAAGTCTCAGATGTACCAAAGTCAGCTGGAAGTTTAAGGAGGAGAGAAGAATTGGGTGAAGTGAGGAAGAGTATTGTTGAGTCGTATAGACAAATGATGAAGGATCACAAGGATAAAGTCAAGTCGCAGTAATATATTCAAATGGAATGACTCGGTTTTTAATCATATTTAGATAATGAGGAATATCAAACCCTTAATCTTCATATCAAACACTTGAGAGATTACTGTATACTGTACCAACGAATTCATCAACAGTCTATCAGCCTTGTCAATCAACTTTCTCCATTAAAAACGATTGACTTACTTCCGAGGTCTCAGCCTTATGATGATATTCACCTTAACCAATCATCGCCTCAAGTAACTAATTTTATATACAAGGCTACCAAAACCCCCGCATTACCCACTCAAAATTTCAGCCTTCATCACAAAAAATATTGAACTGATTCATATGTCGCGGAAATCATTCAACTTTTTAATAACTTCAACAATTACAACCTCAATATTTCACAATTTTCTATTACAACTATCAATTGCACTGACTACCTACACAAAACAATGCAAGTCGATAAATTTTCGCAATGTCAAAAGGAAAAGAGGAAATGATGGATTGGCTTTATCAATTGGTGAAGAGCTTTGGAGACCGTGGTGAGTCAATTTTTTTTATCTTCAAAAGCTTCAGCCTTATCAAGTTTAATTCTATGATCCCTTCTATTTGATTATGTTGACTTGTGGTCTTCGATATACTCTATCTCCATGAAGAGCAAATTTGTTTGATGCTCTCCATGAAGAGCAAATTTGTTTGAGCATCAAAAAAATGTCACGATGGCTCAGTGGTCTGAAGTCCCATTTGAGAGAGCGGGGCATTCTTTTATTTTTTTTGGAGTTTCTCGTGAGAGGCGAATATGAATGGATATTCTATCACGTGTGATCGACCAATAAGATCTATTGCACTCTTCCATCATATGGAAAGAGAACTTGATGAAATGGAGAACATTATACTGATAAGATATCCCAGGAATTACTATTCAAGATCTTTCCGAGAAATTCGACGAAAATTTCGGGCAAGCAGATGCCGCGAATGAACATGTCAAAGATGAGATCTGGCAAGTTTTTATGAAGAGAGTTGATGTTAGGATAGATGGCTCCAAGGAAGAAGTAGGAGTGGTGAGGAATTTGGAATTGGGTGATACTTTGGCTTTGGGTTATGGAGTCAGGAAGGTTATGGTTCAAGCGGAATCAGTTGATGTTGAAATGATTGAGGCCGGTTTGAATAGGTCTGTGGGGGGAAGACTTTTGGAGGAGGGACCTATCGAAGAAGGACCTGTCGAAGAAAGATCTATCGAGGAGAGACCTATTGAAGAAATGCCTATCGACGAAAGACCTATCGACGAAAGACCTATCAAAGAGTCAGGAAAGGAGGCAGCGAGCAATAACGATAAGACTGCGCAGTCTGAGACCCCGGTCAATTCCTCCAGGCCAGTCATCCCAAACATTCCAGATGTATCGACTCCTCTCCAACTATCACCGGATCCAAAGGAGAAATTCATGTCATTCGGGAATAATTCATTTACAAAGGCAGACCCCCCTTCCGAACCAAGGTCTAGCAACAAGAAATCATACAAGATTGCAGATGATCCAAGAGGTACTAAAGGTTCACAGAGGAGATTACAAAGTCTTTTGAATGCAGCACGAGCAGAGGCTGATGGCTTTCACAATCCTAACCTTGCGCCTTCCCTGCCAAATGATAACGCGTTAGGATTTAAGGATGTCGAAAATACTAGACATTCCCCTGTCGAGAGTACTCATACACCCTTCTTTGATCCTCAACCACATACCCAAGATCTCACTGCTATCATGAATTCTCAAATTTCACGTCCAAACCCATCGGATCCATCTCCCGATACAACTATCACCAGTAATGATCTACAACATAATAATACGAACATCAACATTCCAAAAGGTCCAACACAAGCACAAATGTCAACAACTGCTCGATCGACGCCTAAAGTTGGATATCAATATCAATCCACACCTTTGAATAAGCTTCTTAGTGAAAAAGAACCATCACCTTCCTTGAATGAGGAAGACGCAGATGTTATTGATTTTTTTGCGCCGGGCATTACTCGCCATGGTCCTGTACCAGGACAGCGCAGAAAACGCGGCCGTCCAAAAGGCTCTGGTTCAAAAGTTACCCCCAGCAATCAAAAACCCTCTAGTAATCAAGCATTAGTGGAAATTTCAACAAAAGATCCTGCCAATATGAGCTTTTCATCACTCGCAGAAGTCGAACAATTTGAAACACCAAAACCTCCACCAAAAAAGCGTGGTCGTCCAAGAGGGCCAACTATCAAACACAAAGAACCTGTTAATGAGCCTCGTCCAGTTATTAATGCTGAAGATTCAACTGATACAGGACTTCACATAACCGAGTCAGGACTTCGATCATCTCGTAGACAACCAAAACCACGACAATTCTTCACTCCCACTCGAGTTGCATCACCTGAAACAGAATCTACGCCAGTCAAATTATTTGGCAAATCTGAGGTTTCTACTACATCATCTAAACCCTTCCGAAGGCATCGCGAACCTATCTTCACCTCATACGAGGATTTGTTAAGAGAAGAAGATGATGAGAAACGAAAGGCTGGAATCGATGGTGTCTATATCAATCCCCTCGATGCTAAGGAAGGAAGATCACTCGCTCGAAAGAAGACATTAATTGTATTGGTGAAGTCTCAAAAGCTTCGTGATCCGGAATTATTGGAAAGTCGAAAGGGGACATGGATTGAAGTACTTGCCGAGAGGCGAAAGGAATTGCACGCCATTGTTGAAGCGGAAGCTGCAAGGATTGCTGCCACTGCTGAAGGGGAGAAGCCGAAGAAACGAAAGAGAGATGAGGAATCTAAAGAAGAACGTTCAAAGCGATCAAAACATTCCGATACAACATCCGAAAAAGCGCCAGAAATTCCCAATTCTGGACCCGAAAATTTATCGGAAGTACTCGACACTCAACCTGCAAACCTATCAGAAGTTCCCAGTGCTGGATCTACAAAGCCATTGCCAGCCCCAAGTATTGAGCCTGCAAGCCCAACGGAAGGTCCCATTTCTGAGGTCGAAAAGCTGCCAGAATCTTCCACGGGATTTACGAATCCACCAGAAATTCACACTAATGGAAGAGGAATGCCATTAGAAGTTCCAAGCATTGAGCTCGAAAAGCCATCAGAGGTTCCCAATGTCGAGCTCGAAAAGCATTTAGAAATCCCAAGTGCTGAGCCAGCAAAACAATCAGAAGATCATAGTGCTGGAATGACAAAGCCATTAGAGATCACCGGTCCCAGTTCCGATTCTTTCCCCTCGAATGAGCAGTTAGCGTTAGAGTTTGAAAGATTCAAGGCTCTTTCAGCTGCAAAGCCATCAGGAATGTCCAGTAATAACCCCGACTCTTTCCCATCAGATGAGGAATTGGCATTGGAGTTTGAGAAATTCAAGAATGGGTTTGATAAACGTGCTGATCATGACCTTACACCTCAAGTATTGGGGAATCCTAAACCGATAATAAACCCTTTGGTGGCCAACTCTATGCAACACGGACAACATGCTGCGCCATGGACATATCAAAAAGTTTCTGAAAGTAACACGAATACACAAAGTTCAGGGGCAAGCTCTTCCTTCTCTACAGCCTACATGGACCCGATGCATCCAAGATCCCCTCAATCTCAATTTTCGCATCCATTCTCACAATATGAGTCTCCATCAAACCTAAGACCTCATAGTTCCTCGTTACAAAATGAGGTTCATTCGCCTTCAGTGCAACCACCACCAAGATGGCCTGGACAATCGGAACCACTTCAGACATCTGCCAATGTACGAAATTCTTATAGTTCACCATATGGACTACGCTCCGAGCACAACCAGATTGCTGGTCGAAACTATCAAACACCGTATCACGGAAACGCCTCAGCTATAACCACACCTCCTGTAGACAGGGTCATTTCTCCATACGAAGGTGATCAACAGATTACACCTTCATTCCTTGCCTTGAACCCATGGTTAGCAAGAAACCCGTCTCATCTTCACACCCAAGTGCATCAAAGTAACGTTGGTCAAAGCTCCCTCCAGCAAAGTCCGGCATCAAATGTCTGGCCTGCAGGTTTCTTGCCCCCTGAGACCTCGAAGCCTCAAGTACGATCAAAGACTGAATGGCCTGCTGGTTTCCTACCGCCAGATGTTTTAACATCAGATTCTACCCCATCAAGTCCAATGAGTATTGTTTCACATCAACAATTTAGTTCTGATTCTATATCGCATAACTCGGATCCATCCACGATAGCTCATACATCACAAGAAGATTTTTCCAGCCGTCCAACTCCGTATGGTAGTCCCCAGTCAATGAATCACCCACATATTTCTCAGGCTCACTCTACTCAATACAGTAGTTCTTCATATTCTAGACCTGGAACT
Organism: Myriosclerotinia curreyana; assembly: GCA_002162495.1. NCBI lineage: Eukaryota > Fungi > Ascomycota > Leotiomycetes > Helotiales > Sclerotiniaceae > Myriosclerotinia > Myriosclerotinia curreyana. The sequence continues at coordinate 58,603 of NGKJ01000007.1, forward strand.
TCTACAACGAATCAACAATCGCAGGGCTTTTTGGGAAGACAAAACTTTTTGGGACAAGTCCAAGTATCCTCGCCTCTTAGCCAGCAATTCAATCATTTGGACTCTGTCTTGCCAAAGCCACTTACAGCATCTGCCGACGGTCATACACACTACCCTAGACCCGAAATTGAGGAAAGCGCTCAAGTATCATATCAAAACCCAACACAAATGTCTCATTCATTCATCGAGGGTCATGTCTCGACAAAATCTGTAGAGGGAAGTCAGGCCGAAGGTGTATCCCATAAAATTCCTTCCGCTAAGGCTATGGAATCTCAAGCAGATAAAATTCTACCAAAGGAGTCTGTTTCCGCTCAAGTATCCATTCCAGCCCAGTCACTCGGTCCAGCTCAATCACCCAGCCCAGCTCATTCACCTGGTCCAACTCAATCATCTGGTCCAACTCAATCACCTGGTCCAACTCAATCACCTGGTCCAACTCAATCACCTGGTCCAACTCAATCACCTGTTCCAACTCAATCACCTGGTCCAACTCAATCACCTGTCCCAGCTGAATCATTCAATCCAGGTCAAGCATCCAGGTCACTATCTATTCAACCTGCTCCAGAATCTAAGAAACGGAAGAGATCGGTACCTACCATTCAAGAAACACCAAGTAACCAAAATTCGCCTTCGATAAGTTCAAAGCTACCAGAATCCTCGAGTGTTACCGTTGAAATAACTCAACAAGACCCACCGACCGCCAGTCCTGATGACATTGAAGCATTCAAACAAGCCGAGGCTATTACGTTTGAACCATTCTTCGCTCGCATGTCTTCTATCTACAATTCTGTTATGGGAAACCTCATCTTATCTTGTGATAAAACAACATTGAAATTCTGGTCAATGACTGAAGGAACAATTAATCCTATTTGGACAATGCAAGTTTGGAAAATGGCAGAAAATCCAATTGTCTCTATGCCAGGTTCAAATCCAATGGAATTACGCCTTAAGGAGAACAAAGATGATGAATCTATTGTTGTTCATCGATTTTTAATTGCTCGCACCAAGGAAGCTTATAAGTCTGCGAATGAAATGAGAGCAAATTTGGTTACTGCTCGAATTTTCGTACAAATGGCTAATCCACAAGTTGTTCTGGCTGAAGATCCAGAAATTATTGCTACCAAGCCCTGGAAATGCGATAAATGTCATGCCCGATTCAAGAATAAAGAAGGTATTAAATACCATCTTTCCAAATCACAAACAGAGTGCAACCCAAATTTTGACCCTGAAACTTTTAAGCCACGACCAAAGAAGGGAAAAAAGAAGCCAGCATCAAAAAAGAAGGTAGTGTCCAAGGCCAAGAGTCAGCCTGCGCCTGCGCCTTCGAAGGAGATAGAAGTTCAGGATGAACCGACAGAACCCGAGTCTGAATCTGAAGATGGTGATTCGGATGATTCTGTTTTTGAATGGGCTGCAAAAGTAGTCGCATTGAAGAAATCTCCAAAGAAAAATCGAGGAGATAGAGGAGAACCAGTCATTGGCAGAAGTGGAAAAGTTTATAAATCTTTAGGAGGTGAAAGACCAGCACTACTGGAAATCGTCGAGAATGTTAAGAAAACACCATCACTTATGGAAGAACTCGCAAAAATTCCATCGTTGCCTCAGACCCCAGATCAATCACTTCCATCAACAGTGTTGCCAATGTCAAAAGAGAAAGTTGTTAAAGATATCCTACTCTGTCTCCTTCGAGCTAATAATAACGCGTTACCTGGCGAACGTGGTCTCTGGTTCGCATTTGTTGCATGTTGGCTCAAGTATTATCCTACGTCCAAGGTACTCCCAGAACACAAACTATTTACAAGAGCTCTCGAGGAATTACTTGATGACGGAATAATTTCAAAAATCACGTTTGATTTTGCTGGTGCAAGGAGCAGAACTATGACCAGGAGCATTTTGTCTGATCCGAAAGAGGGTACCCCTTCCTTAGCCGATATTGCCAAATTGAAGGATGATATTAAAGCGAAATACCCAGAATTCTATATTCCACCTGGGTTCTCTCCTCCAAGTGCTATTTTGGACATCTTGAATGGGATTGGAAAGCCTTCTTCTCTTGCTCCGGAGATTTCATCAACTCAACTTAATGATATATTGGGGTCTGATGAAGAAGCTGGAAAGGGTGATTCATCGGATGATGATTTCAAACCGGAAATACACGCATTAGATGCAGAAGATGACCTTGAAGATGACCCAATGGATCTTGATGTGGATTCTGATGACATTGGAAGCGAATCTTCACCAATTCCGCAAGACACCCCTCACCAAGTGTTGCAATTCGCTCCACCGAAACGTCCCATGAAACGCCCTGGACATCCTTTAACTTCCGAAGAGAAAGAAAGAAGAAAACGCACAATCGCTTTACAGGAGCAAAAGTGGACCTCACAGCCCGTAATGGTACAGAACCCGATGACCGGTGCATGGGATGTTCCATCCAAGCCAAAGAGATCCTACAAGTTGAAAGAACGTCTTCCGGAGCCGATTACATTTATGCAAGACACTTCTGGATCTTGGTCTGTTAGACCTTTTGGACATGGTGTCAATCCAATATTCGCTAGACCGAATAAGATTACTGTTGGAAATCCCCAAGGTGAACATTATCTTCAACAGCGAGAAGATAGTCATCGACCAGTCATTCATCCTAACAAACCAGTCATGCGTCCTTCTGTTCCATCAAAGTTTTTCCTAAACAAGAATCTTCAGGGTGACTTGATTAGTCGACCCGATGGTCAAATAGAGATTTCAACAGGAACTGGACTACCAAAACGACATTATACATATCGAACCAGATCGCAGAGGGATCCAGAGATATCAAGACATACTGGTATTAAAAAGAGAGGTTATAGGTCATTAACACCAGATCCAATGGATTTGATGGAAGCTAGCATGAATGGAATGACCGAGCTCGATATATTGAATCACTATGAGGCGAAACCACTTGATGAAGAGGTTGGTCGCCAAACCAATCCCGGTTTGTCAAGCATACCATCTATTCCTGCAACACCTGGCCTACCTCATCTATTTTTGAATGAATCGGCTGGACTTTGGGATCTAGCTCATCCATTTGTAGCTTGTACCAATGTTGAGAAGCTCAAGATGCAATGGCTTGATCGTACGGCTTTTACATTGGAAACGATACCATATTCAGCTCTTGAAGATAATGATGACTTACCACCCGAGCAACAAACTCTTATTGGACCAAAACGCAAGAGACAACAGAAGAAAGAGCCTCATATTGGTGTTCGTAAAGGTCTAAAGAACAAATGGGTAATGGCTAGACGTCTTACATCTGCTCCGGACGATCTTCTTGGTGTTCATAGAGATGTTCGATACGCTGCGGATTTACTCGGCACTCAAATGGTCAACTATGATATGAATGTCCGTAGAAAGAGACAGAGATTTAAGGAGCAGGGTCTAGCGGCAGATGAAGAAGAACGATTGACTATGGGTATCGTTATTATTCGAGCATTGCTTGGAGGATTAGAAATGAACATTGATTGGGTCATACTGGGTTCGGTATTCAAGGACTATTCTTTGAACTTTCTAAAGAAATGGTGGCAGGTTGTTTGGGCTAAGAAAAAGCCGATGGTTGACAAATTGACAAAAGATTTTCAGGAGGTTTTTATCATGGGATATCGAAAAGGTCAAGTCCAATCAATCGATTATGATCATGTTACCGACTACGATTTCAATACCTTAATCGACTGGGCTATGACCAAGATCAATACTCCTACTCAGGAAGAAAAAGTTTATAACTTACCAAATTCCTTCTCAGAACTAAAGGAGAAATATGCACTAGTCCCAGAACCTCGAAGTAATTATTGGTCCGAACAATATTACTACCCTCTCGCTGCCGTCTATCAGAGGATGAATCTTGTCAACTCTGTACCATTTACCTATCCTCTGAAACAAGAAGCTCCAAGCTATGAGATATATGACTATGCACTCGCGAAATCATGGTGCAGGGCCGCAGCCGTTACTCCAGACCATTTATGGGACAGCAAAGCAGCTAATAAGTTACTCAATCGTCTTCCCAGTGCTATAATCATCCAGGCTCGAGAGGATTTGTTGAAGAATAAGATTATAACAAAAAATAAGCGTCTTCGTACCAATGGACGAATTTATAATCTTCCTGACGCTTTCAACGCTATTTTTATTCGTACTGGAAAGGTTATTTACGAGAAACAATATCGGGAAGCTTATGATTTCAAATGTGACTTGGATCAAAGGTTCCGAAATGGAGAGACAATTGTGAACATTCCATGGGGTGTCAATGAAGGTGCTGTATTAGCTATTACGAATTTACAGGCTAATGGATGTATCTATGTTCAAAAGAGTAACATCAGAGCGAATAAATTCGGTCTCACGGAAGGTGGATATGAAACCAGACTAATCGATAAAGCGAAATATCGTTTCCAAATGGATATCACACCCACCTCAAGTTATGTTTACAATCACGCAATACCCAATCTTGCCTCTCTCTCGGAACCTCCATCAATTGGTCCAAGAGGCGCAATTCCAGTTTGGAGAAGTATAACAGGGGAGGTCATAGAGGGTATGTGGAGGAAAGTACTCCTTGGAGTTACTGGTGCGTTCGTATTAAGAAGTAGTATCGATATCGAGGGACTGGAAAAAGTCTTCGCACCTAGTCTTGATGCATGGGAGATCAAAATTGTCATAGAATGGGGAGTTGAGAGAGGTGTATGGCGAAAATGCGATTATCAAAGATTGGGAGCAACGGCTAGAGAGGCGAGTACAATGGAGGGTTGGGAGGTCGCTGATTGGTGGTGGATGATTGTGGGGAGGTATTTGGTGGAGAGTGATCGATGAATGGGAGTTTGGGAAGGTGGTGGTGAGATACGGTGTTTTTGGGGAAGTGAAGGGAAGGGAAGGGAAGGCATGGGCAGATAATGTACTTTATGTATAGTATAACATGGAGTTTTTGAGGAGCGATGGGTGGTAAGCATGCATAGTAGATCATGGCGCATGGTATTTCAGAAGCACGCAGTTCGTGCTAGCTCAGCTTGGTGATTAATTTAATCAATCAATTTATTTATAGTAATGATTTGCTTGCTTTTTTCGCATTCAATGCTTTTGCTGTGATCACTCCGGCGTAATTGATATCATTAGCCCCCTGATTCTTTCTTCCCCATTGAAGCATTGGAGAAGTCTCCCTGAGATATTGAAGGTGAATATCGTATTTAAACTTGCGCATACACTACTGGATGTGTAGTGAGGCCATTGCGCCATAGAACTCGAGTGCGAGTTCGGACTATGGAACACCCTGTTGCAGATATATATTGAGTGTTATTCCTTCCATTCGGAGAATGAAAAGAGGTAACTTGGCTCATGCATGTATAACATGTTTTCCTAACTTGGGGAAGGAGGATGATGGTATAGGTTTGGAGTGAGTAGTTGGCCTGGACTAGACTGGGCTGGGCTGGGCTTGGATTGGATCGGATCCAATTATTAGTCGGTAATATAAAGTTGTCTCATAGCGAAAGGTATCATCGTAAGTTGCATAGACATCAAACAGGAAATTTCTTGAACATATCGTCACTATCCGGGAAGAGTTGAAGTCAAAACCAAACCTCCTTCCACACACACCATACAATCACGCTTGCAACCAGTCCCATAAGCAAGTGTTTGAATAGTCTCGTAACATCTGATTGGTGCCGTTGCTCCTCGCAACATCGAGGTGGTTGAGAGAAGGGCTAGAGCGGCTGTTGCGGGTGCTTCGGTCATGAGGGATTGTAGTCTCATGTTGGCAAGTTTGCGTGAGGGGGAACTGGGGTGGGAGAGATGGGATAGTTGGAGCGTGATGGTTATGAGTGTCCATTTGTAGATGTACATTTTGAGGTGTGTAAAAAGGGAATGGTACTTCTCGGTGTATTGAAATAAATGATGACACTCCCTAGTGTTTTGTAGTGTGTGTTTTTTATTACATTCTTGGTCTGTTGCGTGTTCTTAATTGTTCTTGCTGAGAGAAGACTCACCCTCCCATTCGCAGTGAAAAAGAGGACACTTGAACTATATCGTTGAGCATATAATCTGACAGTTTGAATATACCTTTATATGTCTGTCGACCATCAAGAACAAAATCAATTCTCATCCCATCCAGCCAAGGTGTTGTTATGGAGGATATATCTTCACAAATCCAAATTTTGCGACCGAGAGCCTAAATGCCCTGTAACATTGAAAATTTACGGGGGGTAAAGTTCGAAAATTAAGCTTGAGCTCATATCACGTGTTATTCTGAGACATACTTTAGTGGCTTGGCGAATAATCCCTCATTTGTACACATTGTCATTGTCATCTCATCATCAAAATGTCGCACTCATCATCTTCTCAACTTTTGTATTACTGATCTACCTAAATATTTGTCTCAATTGTATCAATTTATTCTTACTCCTAAATTTCAGCTGATTTTGTTGAAATGAAAGATACCTCCTCCTCCTCCTCCTCCTCCCACTCCTCCTCCCACTCCCCCTCCTCATCAAGATCCATATCTCCATTAACTTCTGATTGCATCTCCGCCTTGCTTTGTTGTAGGGTCTTGAATGGTGCCTTCATTTTACCCAAAATGCTACATTTCCAAGTTTCAACACCTGTGCCATACTCTTGGGCGTCATCAGACGAGGGATGATAACGTTCTTTATAAGGTTCCCCATCTCGAGAAGCTTGTGAAAATCCATCATGAGTGTCGAATTTAGCGCTATCTTCATCATTGAATGGCTCGTCATCCTTCGCTTCATCGGGTTTATCGTTGTCAGTCTTCGTACTCGGGTCAATGACAATGATCTCCTCTGGAAGGGTGTTGAAGTTATTATCCTCAGCATTATTGTTCCCAAACGATGTTTCTCCAAAAATCTCTTTGTCGTAACTTTGAATGTTCTCATTGTCATCATTCTTCTCAGAGATCTCTTCTGCGGTGTTCTCATCTGTATCCACCTCACTGTCCTCATTTTCACTGGCCTCAACATTACTAGCTTTCTCGTTCGTAGTGTTCTCATTCATATCCACCTCACTGTCCTTATATTCAATGGCCTCGTTCATCTCAAAAATCTCGTCTGCGGTGTTCTTATTTTTATCCACCTCATTGTCCTCATCTTCACTGGCGTCAATATTATCAGCTTCTTCGTCTTGGGTGTCGAGCCTGTTGTATGGAGTGGGACTCCTCTGTTTTACATTTGAAAGATGGGAACCCTGGATTCTATTCTCTTCGTCATTTCTGACTGAGCTTCTCGGACTGCACTCGGAATGTACCACACCATCTTCTTCACTTTCCTCTGAAATTTCCTCCGCCATTTCTGGTTGTTGGCGTATATGTAAAGGTATGCCCGCAATTTTGGATCTTTCGCCTGGGGATACACTACGGGAAACCTCCTCGTCTTTAGACTTCGGAACATGTTCTTGATTTTCATGTAAATTGAAATCTCGATACCTGATGCTGTCCACTTCCTGACTTGCTCGCCTGTGGTGTTGGAATTCTCTTTGCAAATTAGTGTCGATAGCAACATTATCCTCTACTTCTCGACCTTGGATGATTTGATTGTCGTTGACCTTGAAGCTTTCGTTACTCTTCGTTTCAACGCCATTCTCTTCTTCGGAAGTTTCATCGAAGGGGCTCCCAACGCTCTCATCATTCTTCGTCTCGGCAGTATTATTGGCGTCAACTTCCATGCTTCCATCCATGTTTGTTTCAACAATCTCATTGTCGGCGTCGCCATTTTCCATTTCAGCATTCTCCTCTCTGTCAAAACCACTATTCTCATTTTTTCTCAATAAATTCTCCTCACTGGGGTCGACCTCAACGCTCTCTATCAACTTCGTCTCAGAATTCGCGATATTGCGCGGCTCAGTACTCTTATGATCAGTAAGATTGAACTTCACATAGTTTCTCAACCCAACATCTTCAGTGTTGTTTAGTTCGATACTTTTGTCTTCACCCTCCTCATTTTCATCAGATTCATCTTCCTCCGAGTTCCCCAGCTTGGATTGACTGGCCAGTCTTTCGGATATAAGCCTAGAGCTTTCAAATACATTATCATCGTCCTCACCTTCTTCATTGAATTGGTTTGAATCGTAGGTGTTTTCGCGCGATGTAGCTCTTTGATCAGTCGGGTCTATGTCATCCGCAGATAGACTAGGATTACTTGGACGTTCGAAATTTTCTCCGTTACCCCTCACCCTGCAGTGACTGACAGCCATTGCTCGTTTGTTGGAACCAGTTTCGAGGGTATCACGATTGTCTTCTAACATGCTAATGGCTAGCTTGATCTCTTGCAATCTAGAACACCGTTTATCACTTCGAGACGCTTTCATTACCTCTTCGCCATGATCGTTCCTGGTTTGCCAACTGTTGTCAGGTGTATGATTCCTTTCTGCGATTGCAAGCTTGTCAGATTCTGATTCGTCTGGTTCGTCTGGTTCGTCTGGTTCGTCTGATTCGTCGTCTGAAGTAGTGTCAAGGGTTTCCATGTTGGCTCTAGTTTTGCCATGCGATAATTGACGATCGTCCATCTGAGTGAAAGAGATAGGGGAGTGTAAAAAGGGCGAACCTGGCTCTTTTTCACTTTCGGAATCAGCGCTATCGGATATTTCTTTCTTTTTGCTCGCTGGAACTCTTCGGGGTTCTAGAATTCTAGGTCTATCCGCCATCCGATCTTTCACGGTCTCTGAGGCGCTGATGGAGTATGCATTGAGATTCTTTCTTTCTGGTGGTGACTCTCCTAGATCACACCTGACAGAAATCTCGGAGTCAGAATCTTTGGATTCTTGCATGTGTCTGCTCGTAATGTGTTGCTGGAGATCATCTGCTGTTTCCAAAACCTCTTGACATTCACCACATCGTCTACAACTTTCTACTTGAAACGTCAGTGTAGCTCATATGATTGTTTTGGGTCCATACTATTTCTGTAATGTGATGAAAGACCTTGGATCCCCTGAAACTTTCTCAAGCAAAACCTACATACGCCCTTATGACATCTAGTCAAGACTCGATGATTAGGCTGCTTGGGAATTCGTTGAATATTTCTTGTACGTTTTGATACCTTGTCAGTTTTAGGATCTTCATTGCCCGCGACTTTAGAAAGATTGGCTTGTCCTGAACTAATGATATTCTTCACAGAGTTCCGATTATCAGTATCTGATCTCGCCTCAATACCCACCCTATTTCTGCTGAACTGCGACATCCTTTGCGTTTTGTATGATTCATTCACATCAAGATATATATCCTTCCGGTAGTCGCAAAACCAATCATCAGCTACCGAACTTTGAAAGTTCCGTGTCTGCACTAGAGCGCTTTCTTTCTCTTTTCCAAAGACACAAGCTTTCCATCTGTATGCACTTATGGATAGACGTAACCAAGATCCTTCAGGAACATCTGATTCATCAAATGATTTGTTGATGTAAGTTGATAAAATCTCAAAGATATAGATATCATCCGTGATTACAGACTGACTCTTCAATTTAAGGGCAGTGTGAAATAGTTTTTCGTAATGAAATCGTCTTTCTTCCCAGGAATCGGATTCTTCACCCCAAGTATGAAAGGAATAGTCGTGCGATTCTTTCTCGATGTTATTACCGAAAAGAAAACTTAACGTCCTTGAAAGTCGACAAGCCAATTGTTTGGCAGTGCGATCCAGAAAATCCTCGAAGTATGGCTTTTTCATATGTTCTTTGAACGCCCCGAAATCTAAACTTCGTAATTCATCCCATCCTCCTGTTGCATATGAGTTAGCATCCTAGCAAAACAACACCAAAATGATACAGCAATATTTCTCTCTTGAGCAAAAGACAGAAGCAAACTCTTTAGTGTGCTTACCTTTGATGAAAGCAATGTTGCGATATGATTCGATTAAACTCAACGATCCCAATTCGATATGTGGGAAGGCCGTCAGAAAAACCCAGTCTCTCAATGCAGCAATAGCTAAAACACTAAATACCGCAGAAGGCCCTAAAATGCCTTCCAATGTCCTCAACTTAATCTTACCTTCAGTGGATCCTTCATGAGCAGCGAAAGCCGAGTTAACCAAGTGTTCCAGGTCGCCATCAAACCAGTCATCTGAACTAAGCATTTGTGTAAAGTAGTTCGTCGCTGCCAACTCCAAGCGGATTTCATTCAGGGCATCTTCGACAACAGAGGATGGCAAATATTTTGCGTCAGATCTCTTAAAGCTTGATACTTCAAATTGCTGGTGAATCTTTTCGTTTAACTTCCAGATCTCCATATTCTTTTGGCCAATCTCATATGCCAATGAATCTCTTCCTGAACTTCTCACGTGGATAGCTGCTGCTTCTAAATTTGCAACCTTTGCTTCCAATTCTAAGTTCTTCCGTTCAAGGTTTTCAATCTTCCCATGTAGTTTCCGATGATCGCAGATCCATTGTTCTCGAATTGCTCTTATTTCTGCGTCGTTGATTTGAAGATCTTCTTTTTCACGTACCCGCTGGTTCTCTAGTGTGTGTCTTACTTGATCAAGGCCTTCCGTTTGGCAAAATTTATCAAAATTCTGAGTAGTTTTGTGATACTGCTGATCCATGGAAGGTTTTCTTCGATCTGGGTGGACAGCTTCCATTTCAATATTAGCAGTCGATGTTGTAGCTCGAGTGAATGGCTTCTCGTGTGAAGAAACTGGCTTTGCAAGTCTGGATCCTGGTGCGATTGGAGATCTTCTCCTTCCAGAGCTCTGAGATTTCTTTTGAGGTCTCGTCTGCTCTTGGAGCATAGGCGCGGTACTCTAGATTAAAGAAGCTATCAGTTGATGATATTTTTAGATTGAATTTGCCTATTTAGCGAGGCAAATTAAAACTCCCGTCTAGGGAATGTAGATTTTGATTCTTTTTTTCAGAAAATGAACAAGACCATTGGAAAATCTAAATGGTACGAGTGAAGGGGAAAGTTAGGGTCGAACACTAGTCGCCGCCCTCATGAACTACCAAGAGAATGGTCTCATACCTTTTTCAAACACTTCTTTTTCCTCGAAACTTCTTCCTTCTCTTCCTCTGCACCTCTTTTCTTGAATTGACCCATTTTATCTCGTGATTCCTTCTCAGACCTTGGTTTTGGGACGATTCGAGTCTTTGCAGGTGTTGACTTGCGAGCTGGGATTTGTACTTGTACCTGGTTTCGGTCGCTCTTTGTAGGATTGCCTTCCTCCAATTCTCGGATAGCGTTTGATTCGTACTTCATTTCGTAATCTTTGAAAGCTCTCTTAATCTTCTGCTTCATTTCTCGAGGGGCATGTTTTAAGCAGACGGATCCCTTTTGAAAAATTGCACTAAAAGGTTCTGGATGTTTGGAGTCCCCATTCGAGCTGTGATATTTACCCTGAACAACCCTAACATGCTCTCTAGCGGCGGTCCATGACCGAGGGGTGTTGGTTATTTCCTTCAGTCGCTCTTCAATTGTTTTTAGATAATTCTTTTCGTGCTTCTTGCAAAAGTCGAGCCAAGCAAACAGAACAACATTTTCCTCAAGCGACCAATCAGTCATTGTGATTGAATGATCTTGTTCACATTTAGAAGAACTCTTTCGATATGAGAATGTTTGAAGCTTTTTTGGGAGGTCTGAGGAAGATTTGATGACTTTCCAGTGAGTTCGAATTTCTGTTTGCTCTTCTACGGTAACCGCGAAATTTTATGCAGCCCAGCCTATTTGCACCACCCTGGAATCAAACAGAACCCCGGTCTCTTGACTTGCACTAGACAAATGTGATAGATTTCTGCATATAAATCCTTGGTTTCCGTCGGCTAATACTGGTAGCCGCATCAAATTTATGTACCGTGGCAACGTTGCCAATACCCTGGTCAGAGTCTCCTCTCAAAATTCTGTTTGTTTGGATTTGATATGGCCGAAATTGATTAGAATTTCATGACAGACTCGACTGACATTCCCTCTTTGCTCTTCCAAATCTCGCAGAACATCGAGACTGTATTATTCAAGAGTTCTCTTGTAATTGCATGACTCACATTCATTGTATCTCTACAAATTCTCTTCATTGTACTACGCAAACAAGTAATTTTGGATCTCTTCACTTTTCAATGATGAGCTCGCAAATTTCTCGTAAAAGAAAGGCAGCTGATATGGTCAACATTACTGGAAAAGGACCCCAAAGCCCTCCTAAGAAGTTTGTCATCGGCGTAGATTATGGAACTACTTTCACCTCTGTATCCTATTTCATTCATGCTGTCGGCGAGAAGCATCCTCGAGCTTTTCCGGAGCAAATATTGAGCATTAAGAATTGGCCAGGTGATTTGAGTAGTGGTGACGCAAGTGGAACTCGACCTCAAGTACCAACTGAGACGGTAAGGCTATGGCTACCTGAACATTTATTTGCACATCTGATACTATGGTATTGATTCGTTTCGTAGTGGTACTCGACAACCCCTCTACCCAGAGAAAGGCCACAGGACATTGATGATGAGGGTGGTACATTGGAAGAATTTGTATACGAGGATAAAAGTCACCCTTTGATACTTCGAGACTCGAACGCTGCGTCGCATCAGGAGTCTCTTGACTCGGATGAAGATGAATCCTCGGAGTTCTTCTGGGGTTATCAGGTTCACCATCAACAGTACCGAGAGAATATAACAAGAGATACACGAACCAAGGTCAAGAGATCCAAATTACGACTGGTTCAAACACCTTATACACAGGACGATCGTGTTGAGCTAATCCACGCCATAGAGTCCCTAATCCAAAATGGAATCATTCGAAAACATGGTTCAAAGTACAGCTCTGATGAAAGGGATGTGCTCGATATATTCACGGACTTTCTGGTGAAACTATTACAGCATACAAAAAATCAACTTATTCAACTTCACGATTTTTCCGATACCTCTATTGTTGAGTTCGCGTTAACCGTGCCAACAATATGGAGTCCTAATGCTTCTAGAATCCTTCAAACTGCTTTACAAACGGCAGCAAGAGTCGTGGAATTTGGAAAATCAACAACAGAAGCTCTGATACCATATATTGTATCGGAACCAGAAGCAGCCGCAATCTACATGCTGGCCGAGAAAACCTCTGTACTCGTATGTTTTCCTCTTCTTTACAATTTGCTTGTTTTTTTCGATTGATGACTGATCTATACTTTGTAGCCAGGAGAAACATTTATTATTGCGGATTGTGGTGGAGGTACGGTCGACATTGTCACATATGAGATTGCTACAGAGCAACCACTAAGATTAAATTACACCGGCAGGTAGGCATTAATCAAAACACCCTGGACCTAGCAATCATGCTGATTTATTATAGGGGACAATTGTGGGAGTAGTTATCTCAACGAGAACTATAAGAAAATGCTTCTTCATAGGTTGAAAGACGAACAATATCTACTTGATATGTGGCCCGCCGGTGAAACATTGGAGTCAATCGTGAATCGCTTTATTCCAACCTTCGAGGACGATTTCAAAAGACGTAAGGATGTTACTGCTCAATTTGGTTTAAAAACTCGTCTTCATCTCCCTGGTCTTAGACGAAATGAAGAGAAAAGGTTCGATGATGGTTATATTGTCATAAATAAGTCTGTACTACCCCGCATCATTACTTACACGAGTTGAAAAGCTACTAACAATGTATCAATCTCTAAAAACAGACAAGATTGGGAAGGAGTATTCAACCCTTTGTTAGAGCGCGTGAAGAATTTATTGCATACCCAATTGTGGGCTGCACTTCAAAAAGACCTCAAAGTCAAGGTGTGTGCTGATAGAGTTTCGTGATGATCAATATACCTGAGCAATAAGCTAACTCAAGTTATAGAAAGTCTTCTTGCTTGGGGGATTTGGAGCATCTCCATCATTGAGATCTTATCTTAGAAATTACTTGAAAGAGATATCGATTGGACTGGAGGTTGGTTACGAAATTGAGTTGAAGACAGGCAACGATGCATCTGGATATCCGTGAGTTCATTCGGCTACTTTGAAGTTCTTGAGAATAACAACTGATTCGAATACCAAATAGAGTTACAGCTGTATCTTGTGGTGCAGTTCTAGCTGCATTGGACAAGAAGAATGGACCAGCACGAATGGCACAATCTAGCTATGGATTTTTTCGTAGAGAGCCTTACAAACCGAAAGATCCAGGGTTTGAAGCACACAAATACGCAACTCCCGATACATGCCCAATCGACCGTGAAGAATATGTTCAGGTTATCAATTATTTCGTCATTAAGGTAAGCCTACAATTTATCTGCACTTCATGATAATTTCCATTGATCATTGAGCAGGGGTCATTAGTCCCGCCTACATATCGATTCGAACCTTTTACAGCAATTCATACCTTTTCTAAGGATCAAAAAGAGCTGATATGTGAGGAATTGATTTATGTATCCGATGAGGCAAAGTATTCTCATTATTCTTTGGAGCATGAGTACAACAAAGGTTCGATTATTTGCTTTTCTAGACTCCTTCATCATATCTGGTTACCGCATTTCCTACCGTTTCACAAATCCCTATTCTCTTCTCATTTCTCCATCTATTGATTATCATTTGTAAATCTTTCTGTTTTATTACTAATGCATCCATTTTTAGATGCTCAAATAGCTGGTCGAATTGAATTCGATATGACATACCTCAAAACAAAAAGACTCATCAAGTTAACAGATTCTGAATATGGAAGGACAGGTCGTATTCAACCTCATTACCATATTGAACTTGAGATTTTTGCTGAGCTGAAAGGTATGCTATTGGAATATTATGCCAAATACTCCACCGGGAAACATACAAGAGTTGTGAAGAAAGGACGGGTTTGTGTTTCTGCTGCTTTTGCTCCTGGTTGTGCGTGAGATTTTTTTTACTTGAAATGAACATTCTAAATATACATAGTGGAGGAAGGTGTTAAAGTTTGGAGGTCTCATTATAAATGTCCGAGGGATTTTGAGATGTTCCTCAAAGCTAGTATCCTCAAGTGTTCAGTGGCTCAACAAAAGTTTGTGTGTTTAGGTCTGTAAAAATCTATATTTTGGATTCCTAGGTAACTCGAAGATCTGAAGAGATCAGCGGTAGCTGTCCCTCAAATCTACATACATGACAAAGCTGATGACTGATGAAACCAATCATTTCAGTTGTGAATGCTAATCAAAAATCCTTCCTAGTATTTCGAACAATTTATCAAACCTCTCAAGTACTTGACAGTCGCTTTCTCTTTGATGGGCGCCCAGGTTTACCCTTTTTCGGATCTCCTTGGGGTTTCACTTCTGCGATTTCCAGTCCATTCATTAAAACTCGACACAACTCATCCGCATCCTTACACTGAGAGAGTTGCCCAATCAAAAGAGTCTTGCTGTTCTCGAGTGACGACTCAGACTTGAGATTTGCTTGGTCTTGTATGTTTTCTCCGGAACTTGACTCAGATACTTGGAGTGGCCCATCAAGATCGATTATTGATGATTCAGGAATATCCGAGAGTCGAGTTTGATTATTTTGATCCGGCTCTGTCTTGACAATAGTAGATTGACGAGTACTTTCTTGTTTGATGGTAGCCGAATGGGCCTTTTCCCGTTTGACAGCGACCGCGCCAGCTGTTCGGACATCTTCAAAATCCGATTCATCATCTTGATCTTCCCATTCATCTTCCAAAGCCTGCATGTGTTCCTCACGGGCTGTAGGTGGCCTTTCTTTACGAACTTCTTCGCGATCTGCCGATGGCTTCCGACCTCCTTTCTGCCATCTCGTTAGGGAATTATGACCTCTGATGATATCTCCCTCCTGTTCCTTTGGCAAATCTTCTTCAAGTACTCGTCTTGTGCGACTTGCAAGTCTTCTTAGTATCTGAATCTTTTTTCTCAATTCGGGGACATCGGCTCCCGGTGGAAAGCCACCGCGAGCCAATTTATGTCCGTTACCTACATGAGTAAAGTAATGCTTGAGGGTCTGATATACTACTCTTTGTGATCGATGAGGGAAATATCTGTGCATATCTGTTAGCTAATGATAGGAAGGTGTGACAATGGAGTTGATGATCAACGCCAAGTGAATCTTGGGTATACTCAATCGATAGAAAAAGAAGAACATACTCAGCTAAAAGTGGCCACGTTGGTACAGTTGCAAAAGCTACACCTAAAGCAATAAATTCCGTTTGAGTAAACGTAGTTTTGGCTTTCCTAACTTTACTGCTTGGCTTTTTTGAAGTTGATGACCCGGGTTCTAGTGTACTGGGGTCGGAAGTGTTGGGATCAGGACCACCTTCGTCTGAATCCGTATTATCGGAGTAGATTTGTTCAGAGTCTGAGTTCTCGTCGTCTTGAATTATCTCGTTCCTCTCCTTATCATTTGTTGACTTTGAATTTTTCCCTGCTGATCTTGTTCGTGACCTGATTGTTTGATCCGTTGCAACTTCTGGTCGTTCCTCCATAACGTCAACTTGGGGTTCAACTACATCTGGCATTTCCTCATCAACAATCTCCATTCCTAACTCATCATCCTTCCGTGGTTTGGGGAGAATATTTCGAAAGGATTTCCGTTGAGGAGGTTCAATGTCAAGCTGATCCTCTGTGGTTATGTGATCGGAAGTTGGATTTTCGAACTCCAGATTCAGCAAAGAAGAGTTTAATGGGAGTTTGCTAGAATTTTGGGTCTTTGATATAGAATTTGGATCAGTATCCATTGTAGAGTCATTCATCTTTCTGTGCTTGGTGTTGTTGGTATTGGAATGCCATAAATATTCGAGCTCACCAAATGTAACGTAGCCAATATCTCCACTACCATTGTCCTTTACTCCCGAAACTCCATGAAGCTCCAATGGAGGGTCTGTTCTGAATAATACCTGAGGGGCGTTTTGAATAGCTCTTCTTCAAGCATTTACGAATTCTTGAATAAAAACCCGACCCTATCAGTTTCCTCGCGGAAAACGATGCTGAATATAACCGTAACTCTGTCGTGGCTAGCTTTGATGTAGATGGCTTCTTCATTCATCTTTCTGTGCTTGGTGTTGTTGGTATCTTGTTTATGTTTTTATTTGTACCAATTTCGGTTTGTGGGTAAGGTTTTGATTGTGATGATGAGTTCGGATTGTCAAGGGAGATGAGGAGACTTAAATATAATTTGAATTGTGGTAGTGATAGTAACCAGAAATTCACTCTTTTAAACTAAGGCTGATACTTGTTTTCGTATGTTTAAGTGAATTCCTGTTCAAAATATTTCTTGTTTAAGTTATTGGCTATATTATTTTAATAAGATGAAGTATATTTATAATTTGTGAATTTTTAGATTGAGAAAAATGTCCGAGACCAAAAACAATTTTAAAAGGGAGTGAATCTCTAGCACAGGATAGTGATTAAAGTTACCTATCATTGCATGACATAGTTTAAAGGAAATGAATTGTAGCTAGCATTTAAGGGAATGTTAATATAAATGATTGAATTTTACTTGTGTATCTTTGGTGAATACTCTGTAGCTACTAGGTATATAGTCTTGATCTTGAAATCCAAAGTCTAAGGTAGGAAGATCATAGACCATTCAGTGATTTAAGTATTTCACTTTATAGTTTCTCAGCTATATTATTTGTCTAAATTGTGAGATTAGTATTCTCAAACATTTGTGAGCAACAGCAAGCAATCTGGAAAACATATTGAAACTATGACCTATCAAAGCACATCAAACTTCATAGGTCTAAGAAGATTTCCTCACATGAGAGGATATAAAATTCAAATATTCTAATTCAATTGTTATTTGGCGTTTGTGACAAGTTTGCTGTAGTTACCTAACAAAGGATAATGAAGAAAAGAGAGAAAGACAAACCATAGTTCTTGTTGCTTAGCCAAACAACAGAATACAGTAGTCTAGTAGTCCCAAACATTGATAAAGAGTTACTAGAGTCTCAATCAGACCTTAAAGCCAATAGCACTTATTTTATCACATTAAATTTACTTTCAAATACGGAGTCACTGGTCGAAATCACATACACAAGAATTATATATCCAAAGAAAAAATCATAAAATTATACTTTTACCTGCTAGCATAATACAATGTCCAGCACCATGACCAGCATCGTATCATACCATTTACTTACCTGTTGAGACAAGTAAATAAATGCCAGCATTTTTATATCATTACTTCAATCTACCTTCAGATAATTTAGCCCGTTTTGGTAGTGACACAACCACTCTTCCCTGGCTCGAGCTTCCTGACATATTCCCCATCTCAATATCCTCAAATCTAGTTGTACTAGCCTCTTGCTCTACTCTGTTTCTTCTTCCCATCATTGAGACGATAGCATCAGCTCCATATCGAAACCAGTTGCTAATTTCTTTGCCACCAGGAAGAGATAGTTTGATCTTGAGATATATCCAACGAGGGACATAAATCAGAAAGATGAAGAGAAATATGAAGAATAATGTAACCAGGGTGAATACGACGATACTATCACCCTTATTTGAGAGACCCATTTTTGTGATTGTGGTGGTGGTGAAGTTGTGTTGGGGTTAATTCTGTGAAGTGATTTAACTGTTAATGGAATTTAATGTGTTACTTGTGAGTGGGAGTGTTTTATATGGATGTAAATAGGCATTGTTCTTTGTTTTCCTTTTCGCACAATCAAAGAAGGCTTGTTCTCTTTATGTCAAACTTCTATTCGAAGACTTATTCCAACAATGGAAACAAAGAAGTCCTTGTTCTTTTGGTAGGAAAGAAGCGTCTACTACCACCAAGTTTTTTCTAGTAGTACTGTAGTAAGACTTACGATACAGATTTAATCTAAATTTAGAGTCTGTTGAACAAATTGCCAATGCCATTCTCTCCACAGGCTTGACTACATTTCAGCCTGTATCACCCTCCTTCCAAACCCTATCATTTAAATGAATTCCATCATCGCTTCAAATGCTTGTTCTATTTCTATTTTCTCTCTCATCGCGTAGGCTTCATGGAATTTTGAGTAATTCTAGAACATATTCTTTTATAGTAATAAAAAGGTCACAGAAATTTAGAAGATTGGCTATAGATGTGTCAGTTAATGTGGAAATCAACTATTTGGTTAAAAGTTGGCCCTAATTTTCGAATGTTGGTGTATCACAAGTAATCCACCAGGAAGAAACAAAACATTCTATGAATAATACGTGAAAGTTTCATACATAACGACATTTCCCTATTATCTTCTTCTCCTCGCTACTGTATTGGACATCAATGCTTCTTAAAGGGTTATAATGAAGGTCTAAAACAAGGATTCAATGTCTTGCCAGCGGCAAACCTTATACTCGGGATGAATGAACCAATCGTAGAAATTAATTTACTTGGTGGACACAGCCCTTCGCTTGCCCCTGTTTGCATACTCGCTAGGCGGATCGATAGGCCCACAAAATTAGACGCATACAGATGAACCCGCATAGCGGACAACTTTTATACCGGAAACCCGTTTATACCGGAAAGATTCTCTACACCACTATGGATATACCGGAATCTGAAGCTATATCGGAATACCGGACTAAAATCAGCTAATCCGGTATAAAAATTGGTGGTAATTGGTCTAAACGTTATTTAATTATATAATAATTTTATAAGAAATGAACGAATAAGGCTAGATTAAAGTTAAATTTTAAGGTTTAACTATATAAATTTAGTAAATGCCTTAATGCCTATCCCGTTTATACCGGATTTTATTGGTCAGATTTTTCGTTCATCTGTATTCCCTAAAAACGTGGTTCACTTGAAGCAAGGGGATAAGCGAATTGCAACCGCTTGGTACTCAAATCTCATTTTAAAGCATGGTCGTTTCTTAATATAAGTAACCTTTGGTTGGGTCGGGAAAAGAAACAGCCTTATAGTGGATTTCGGGTGGATTGTAACAAGCGCAAGTGGGGGTGGTTCAGATGGTAGGCAGATCTCGAATCTATAGGCGCTTGCCATGGGGGATATTATGTAGGATTCGTGATGAGGTTGTAAGTTGTAAGATGATTTCGGGTCTTGATATATATGTATACCTTCATCATCCTTCTTGGAATCTGTCATTTCATACCATCTACATAATCATTCTTTGTATATCATATTGTATAATAACAACAGCCATACTATCTTTAACGTTTTCGATTCATTTCACCATCACTTCAAAGATATCACGAAGTTTTCATCATCACTCACTACTACCCCTCAAATTGTATCAACACAACTTTACATTGCGCGAAAGATACCCGGCAATTTTAGAAAAAATTCATATTTATCCTCGACAAACCTATACTTTCGTCCGGATTTTTCATCTCTTTTAATTTCGATTTTTTAATTGTAAGTTATTTCCTTTCCCACCCTACCCCCCCAAAAAAACAATTCGAAAAAAAATTAACGAAAAACAGTTCATCATGTCATCATCAACCTCTCCTTCACCAATGGCCGGTGGGCCAATCATTTCAATTTCAGATATGGATAACTTCATGAAACTCGGCGAATCAGCACAAGTAGCACGAAGTCAAAAGCCAATAAAGAAAACTTCATCAATGGATTTTGACCTTCTTCGAGCATCTGGTGATGCAGCACGTAGACGAAGGGGAAGTACTGCTTCCGAAGGATCAACTTGTGGATCACCTTCATATATCACCACATCATCCAGTACTAGCTCAAAACCTTACGCTAGTCCTCTATTAAAACCCATGAATACATATGAATCTCAATATGAATTCATGGTACCGGTTCATGTATCAGCACCTTGGAAGTTGACTACCTCGAATTCAGTATCAGAATCCCATAGGGAGGATTTAGCTGGGGATAGAAATTCTTTTATAGGGTTGGATGTTAATATTGGATCACCTTTTGAGATGAGGATTGTAAATTTGGATCGATTTTAAAAATAAGGCACGGAAAAGGATTTAAAAGAAGGGAGCCTGGGGTTCATTATAGGGAAGTGAAAATGATATGATACTAAATGAAAGCTTTTTTCTTCTCGATTTTTGATGCATCATGGCTTACTAGTGGAACGAAATCCATTTCTTGTAGTCTGAATGTTCCGAAAAATAGTATGGTATGCATGCAGAACCTATGTCTTTTCACTCGATCCGCGGTCTTTAACCTATTCCGTTGAGTTGAACATGAAAAGAGATTCCTACTCCATCTATTTTGCTCTCAAGTGACACAGCATCAGACCCACGAAAAGATAGCTAATTACCTTTAGAACCATCAAAATTCTGCCTAGACCTCATGCACAACATTCATACAGTGAACATAGCATGCTAACATTTGTAGACAAGGCTTCCAAACAAAATTTCATGCCAAGATAGATTTTGCTCCACCACGGCGGTTACAGTAACATTATAATAATGAGGGGAAATAAGGTACGAGCGAGATACGATAGATGAACTGTGAGTACTACTCATTCCTTAAAATAACATATGCCCATTTTTTTTATGATTTGGGAATAATTGGGGGCTTGTTAGGGTGTTGTTGGATGGGTAATTAGAAAATCCGACAATATAATGACGGTATAGTCCCTGAATTTAAGTCTTAATTGCATAGTATGTATTTCCAATCGATTATTTGCTTTAAATATACTAACTAGCCTTGACCCCTTGATTGAGGTTATATTCATAGCTGCTCTAGTGCTCTCGTTAAATTTATAGGGGGTTAGACTGGTATCCATAAGGGCCGTAGCTTCTATCTTACACCCCACCATTAAACATCGTCGTCTTCATCTTTTATTTACGTTGGCTTTTTTTTATTCTATGTATATATCTATTTTGTAGATTCACTAATTCACTCATTCACTTCTTCTTGATATCTCTGGCGTGGCGCAATTTCGGTTTCATACAATATTTGAAGGTTGGAGGTAGAATCGCACATACCGAAAAAAAAGGAGCACTCTTTCAAATCCAAATATCGATACAGCAAACAACAAAGTCCATTCCAAGTCACAAAATTGATTCCTCGAGAAGAAATGTACGAACCAGAAATAAGAGACTTTTCACCTTCGGGTATGACTTCACCATCAAGGACTGTTGAATTTGACTTGGAGGCTTTCCCTACAGCTAGTGAGTTTCTCTCACAATTCATCAATCGCATGATTGCGCGAATCGAACACATTTGTCATTCCAGAGACCTTCCGCATACTTTCTCATTCGCTTCGATGAGAATCAACACTTTACGCACATTACGATAATCTGCTTACTTGAAACTTGCAGATCTCGAGCCTTCAACATCTATCCAATCTTGTCCAGATTCCATAATGGAACAATCACCAATTCGACGACGCACAACCCGCTCACAATCCAACACATTTCGCACAGTCGATATTAGCCTGCATCAACCAGAATGGCATCCAGGACAAGAACCTGGACTTGATCCATCTAAATCTGATGGTGGACGATCTACGGGCTTCAATTTACATGAGGAGTGTCAGATTACTGTTGTGGACTTTAGTGAAGACAAAATGGTCAAGAGGGAGTTCAACAACGATGAATTTTGTAAATTTTTGGATATTGAACAAGAGGATTGGATCAAATGTCGGTGGATAAATATTAATGGACTCAGTTGGGATGTAATAAAGGCTGTTGGAAAGAGAAAGAAGTTGCATAGATTGGCGATTGAGGATATGGTTAATCTTAATAATAGGACAAAGGCAGATTGGTATGTTGTATAGCAAGTTCCGAAGGTCGAGGTCTAACAAAATTACAGGTATACGGATCATACCTATGTTGTTTTGACATTACAGAAGCTGGTTCATCTAAATTCATACGAAGATAGCGACTCGGACATCGATCATGACGAGGAGCAAGACCAAACTTTGGGGAATCCGATGAAACGAAAAAGAGGATTAATCCGGAAGGCTTTACACAAATTCATGAGACGAAGAAGTGATAGTAATGTGACAAATGATGATAAACTCGCAAATGGTGTTCAGGATCCTATCAATGAATATATTACTGGGCATCACAATGGCGTGAAGTCTTCGCCGATACAAAAACTCCGGACCTTACAAAGATATCATGGAGGACCGAATCAAGAGAGGGCAGCACATATGGAGAAAATTTCCCCTTTAACACAAAAGAAGTTAGCTGTTAGTGCTGAGCAGGTTTCAATATTTTTAACGGCTGGTAAGTTTCTCTTCATGGAAGTTGAATTGAAGGTTTAACAATTCATAGATAATACTGTTATTTCATTTTTCGAAAACTCTGCTGATGATATCGAAACCCCTATCCTTAACAGATTGAGCAATTACGATACAATACTTCGCAGATCATGCGATTCATCAATGGTAATGCAGGCAGTTCTTGATGCTATCATTGATCTTGCTATACCAGTTACATTTGCCTATCAAGATATAATTGGTTCATTAGAACTAGATGTTTTGACAAATCCTAATATCAAACACACAACCTCATTATATGTCGTTATCAGCGAAATCACCACCTTACGCAACTTCATTCACCCCATCGCCAATCTCATTAATTCTCTTCGCGATTACAAAAATATCGGTCAAAGAGGTGACGTACAAAAAGCAGCATCTGCTGTAAGAATTAGTCAAATGGCTCAAACATACCTTGGGGATGTTGAAGATCATATCGTATTAATCACAGAATCTCTAGATCAACTTCGAAGAAACGCCGATGGAATGATTGATTTGATCTTCAACACTATCTCAGCTTATCAAAACGAGTCCATGAAACAACTAACGATTGTGACTATTATCTTTCTTCCATTAAGTTTCTTGACTGGTTACTTTGGAATGAATTTTACGGATATGCCAAGTATTGAACATAACGAAGATTACTTTTGGCAAATAGCTTTACCGGTTGCATTTGTAGTTATTGTATTTTTGATGAGGGATATGATTATTTGGTGGTTTAAGAGAACAGTACAGAGGAGAGGAATTTCGAGAAGTAGGAAGGGGAGGGAAAGGAGAGAGAGTAGGAAGAAATCTTTAAAGGAGAAGTATAATCGATGAATGGAAATAATGTTTAACTTTTTAATCACCAAGTGGTTTACCATGTGCAGAATTGATGGTCGAGATTGGAGGTGGATAATGTGGCATCGTTAGTTTTGGAATTCATTTTGGAGCATTGGATATATTTAAGCCATCTAATCCATACAGGACATTGATGAGCGATGTCTAATACCCTCAGCTTCTCGAGCCTGGACTGTAGTGCAGCCAGCCCACTGGCAAATTGGGGTTCCGTGTTTTTTTCTTGTCAGTTCAGCAGGATCTAGGACGCCTATGATACATCCATCAAGAATGGTGGTAAGAATGCCCCGAGGCTCCACCATGTGGAAATATATAATGAAGGCCTTTGTCGAAGATTTTCCTTTTGGCACTTTTCGCACCTTTCTCACATCATTGCCATACGTTTTTAGAGCCATCGCCCTTGCTACATCATTATCTGCAGAACCACTAGCTTGTTCACCCCGTTCCCGAGCAACCACTCAACGTTGATTCATTCTTGAACGATCCTATTGCTATGAAATTAGACTCGAAATGCTTCGAAGCCAAAGATGGCACTTTCGCCGAACAAATTTGAACCAATGGTGGATTTCGAGCTCGGAGCTTTGATGGTTCAATACCTTGCCTCATATGATTCGAGAATTAGAGCGTCTCGTCAAGCCATTGGGTAACATCGGTGAGTGAAAACAAGTTAGTCGCGTTAAGGGGGCGAGTTTCTTCCTTACAAAGTAGTCTTTACTATTTCAACGGTGTCATGGAACAACTATCAAATTCAGTCTTCAATCATTTTGTACCTCTTATTCATTGTGAATTATTATCAGGAATGGGGCAATGATTTACACATTCGTTCATTGTTTTTTTCGATCTTGAATGTTTGGGGTTCGATCGCCTTGTATCTTTCATATTAGTCTTGCTTGTGTTCTCTTTCTCTCCATTTTAAAAAAATGAAAAACAAACCCCATTTTGGACTGTTATCTTCGTCATGTACATTTGGGAATGCTGTTATCATTACTGTTACATAGAGTCAATGCTTGTGTGCGTCTTAAAGGGGGTTTATTCTACTTAGAGGACATGTGTTTCTCCACGAATATTTCAAACCCCTTCCTCCCGGAACTTTCTCAAGTAATCGTCTTTCTAGTCTCATTGGTGACTTGAAAATTAGGTTCAATTCCCGCAGTATGATAAAATATAACGCTGACAAACCTTCTACTGCTCCTCATACTCCCAAGATAGATGCAGGTGAAAACCGCAGCCTGGGGTACCACGACCCTTAGGTTTGGATAGTTTAGACATCACATAACCTAAAATTCAACGCGGGGATGATCCAATTATCTGCATACATCTAGGCTTTCTTGTATAGTCAAGTCTATTTCTTCTGCTTAAACCATACACTGGAATTCGAGAGTATTATTTTGAGGATATCAATTATCAATTATCTTCCAAGTGCTGACTCCCCCCAGCCCCCACATTTCTCCAAAATACCGTCCATCGTACTTCTCTTTACCCCTTTTCCCTTTCTTTTCCTATTTCCACCTCTGTCCCATTTTCCCTCCGGCAACATAACGTTTTCCCAAATTTAGCAAGCAGGAACTGGACAAATCAAATCATAATGAACAAATTCACTCGTATCATCCTCATACAATTGAGTCTTATCAACCTTCTTATTGAACCACAAGCACTCCGTATACCTCGCATGAAAAGCGATACTTTGGCAAGCAGGATATGCAGCTCGACATTCATTGATGCAGCTCGTGAGAGTAGCGCCAGGATATTGGTGAATGGTCTCGTTGTAGTTACCGGGAACTTCTGTGAAGCCTGGAATTGCGCAGATTGGATAACCAACGACGTAAGCTAAGAAGTATGTAAGTTACAAAGAAATGAAAGAGAAGAAGGAGGATCGTACTTTCTCCTGGTGGTGGTGGGATTGAGAGTGTACCTGCTTGAGTCGGTGAGGAGTTCACGAGGTTTGTGACACTGAGAGAGGTGAGGATGAAAAGAAGGGTTTTCAAATGCATTGTGATATCTTTTTGTTATATAATCGTCTTTAATTTGAGTTTAATCTTTGAGAGAAGGTGAGATAGAGGTTGATGTCAGTTCCCAAAGTTGGGAAGAAATATCCTACAGATATATACACGATATGAGGAAAGTTTATTCATCACAATTTACGTCTGGTCAAAAGTGGCGGCACCTCGCATCATACGAGAGATGTACAAGAATCATGATATTTTTGCTCATGATTCTTGCAGCAGTTGATCATCATCAGTCCACGAGATCATATGCTTCACATTATCAAAGGTTAATACGAGTCAGATCTGCATATGCTGTGTAATTCGGGGCGTAATTCTTAGCCGTTTTCTCGTATCGTGTGTTACATTTTGTACAAAGTCGTTGATATAATATGTAATGGTACTTACTTGAATTTCTCCTTGCATAACCCCGCTGTAGATCTTTGTTAATGACGTTGAATGCAAAGATCGACGAATTTTCTTCGATTGTTTCACAAATAAAAGGATGGGACGAATTCATTTTTGATGTCACGATATGATTTCACTTGATAATTGATCATATTTTCAGATGGGAAATATTAATGTTTTGTTTGTATAAGGATTTTATGATATTGCGCTTACATAACTGGAAAAATCATGATCTCTAGCATCGCTTTTAACCACTTAGTCTAGCATCGCTCACTTAGTCTAGCATCGCTCTCAATCACTTAACTCTCTCCAAGTCCTAGTTTGTCTCATAAACGTCAGCAGTTATTGTACAAAATAAGGAAACCCCTCAAGATTCCCAACGGCGCTACCGTATCCAAGATCAATATCCTTAACTCTGTTGTTTTGCCGTCTTCTTTCTGCCATGACCACGGGTTCTGGTCTCCCAAGTGAACAATCCTCCGGCTGTCGACTTCTCGTCATCACAGGATCTGGATACTGTAAAGGCCAGCCAGTCATCTCGATGTCATCTTCTCTTTGTTTCCACCTGGATTCAAGAGATCGCAACCACCCTCTTCCATTCTGTTTGGATTCCTTTCTCCGCTTCTCGAGCTTGAGGCCGATGTAGCGTGGAACGTAGATCATGAAGACGATGACGATGATGATTATGATGAGGAAGAAAATGACCGCATTGATGGAACTTGATTTTTTAGACATATTGTCAGCAGTTGTGATAAGGTATCTGGGGATCTAGAATGCTTATCTGTGGTTAGCTGTTTCGAGTTGAGTATATGAAGAATATTTCGAGAACAGAGGTGATGTTGCTGGTATTTATACACAATCAACGTTGTTTTGAGGTAGTTATGGAATAGTAGTGTCAAGTCTCCAATCGAGAACAAAGGATTTGAACAAGTGATGGGCATTGTTTTCTAAGCTCCGGAACAAAGAAGAGAATAGTGGAAGTAGTGAGTCAGCTAGAATCGTTCAGTAACTGAACCTTTTTTGCTCTTTATAGCCTATCAATTGATTTCAAAGAAAGGGGAATGATAGTTCTTGATTGGGTTTTATTTTACTTTCCACGCATTGAACTCCAACTCCAAATGCTCCTTGGGCCTAACAAATTTATTCCCAAAATTCATACCACAACTCCAACATCTCATATCATCTTCCAACCATTCCCTACCCTGACCTTTTCTACCAATATCTTCTTGTCTTTCCTCTGATAGGGGAAATTCTGATAGATTAATGAAAAATGGTGTAGCAAACGAGTTGTAATGTTTCCGCTTCTTCACACATGATGAATACCGATCCACAGATAGGACATGAATATGAAGATGATCCATGGATGGATGCATATGTATTCCAACCATGACATCTTTCTCCCAATCCCTACCTTCCGGCATTTCAGCATCATCATCTAAATTGACTTCTCCATTGAGTATTTTTTGTCTTTGTAAATCTTGTGCAGACTCCGGTCCATATTTCCGACGTAACTCTGATGCAACTATTCCTTTTAACTTCTCCGCTTCCGGTCTAACCATTTCGAAGAATTCGGGTTTAGATAATGCGACTATGGGGTGCATACTATTCCATTTCTCCTCTCGTGGAATGAGGAGGGCATGAACAGAGGATTTGGGGTATAGATCATGAATTGCTACAAATGAAGGGGTATGGTAGATGACACGTGAGGCAGGATGTGATGATGGATTCGACAGGTAAACACCGAGACCCGCGCGACCGAGGAAGAATGGCTTTGAATTCGCCATCTTTTTGGGGGGAGGAGAGTTTTTTGGAGAGGAGTTAGGACGCTTAGATCGTGAGTTTGACATCAGGGTGGTAACTGTAAGAGTCTCATTAGCTTTGTAAATGACAAACAGAAATAGGATAGTGGTACGGTACATGCGTTTGGTTTGGAGGACTTGTGAATTAATATTGGAGAGGCTGGAGTGGCATCTTCGTTGATCTCTGTTTCCGCTGCAGCATCTTCACATTCTCCTGAATTCATGACGGCCGACAACTGGATTTCATTTAGGTAGGTAGGAGCAGTAATTAGCACGTAGTTGAACTCATGAACTCCAGGTTAATTGAAAGACGTAGATTGTGGTATAGGGTCCAGGAATTCTGCAAGGCTGCCGCTATAATTTTGAAGTTCCACCAAAATGACGCACGTTTTTAGCGTGCGTTAGGCGCAAACTTACAATTTTCTCAGCCTTGTGGGGAAAAGTTTATTACGAGTAGAAACATCAACCACTAAATCTCACCTGCTTCATTATTCCCAATTTTAATTTCATGGATCTGTCTGTTAAAGAGACTGCGGAGACCAAATATGGTCAAGAAAGGACAGTCCTCCTCGAAAGGTGGACCAAAACCAGGTACATCTGCCGGTAAAAAACAAACACCACCAGCAGCACCATCCGCAGATGATAGTTTTATCGTATTTTCAAATTCCGATAAAGAGCCAAAACAAAAGAAGCCACCTGGTCAAGGACTTGATGGACCTGCACTACTAGGAGAGGCACCAAAGAGGCCGGATGTTAAGAAATTGATCGGTGGACAATCATGGACTGGGAAGTTACCAGTCAATTTACTTTCGGAACATTGTCAGAAGCAAAAATGGGAGAAGCCGGAATATACTATGGTGAGTATTGAAGTGTTGCAGAGGTCTGCAGATGGTAATACTTCGAATAATTACATAGGCTAATGATACTACGCAATAGATCAAAACTCCTGAAGGATTCTCATCAATGGTAATTCTTAAAGCTAGAAATTCGAAAACCCAAGAACTTGTATCACTCGCTCCCTTTAAACTACCCCCTTCCCACAAGCACCTAGCAGTTAAGCCAACAGCACTTGAGGCTAGACACTTCGCTGCCACTTATGGACTTTTCCGAGTACTCAATATGCGAAATATCCATATGACACTGCCACCCGATTATCGAGATTTGTGGAAAGGAGAGTTTGAAGTTTTGAAGAAAGAAGATGTCAAGGAAGGCAAAGCATGGATGTATGAAGCTGATCCGTTTGCTGCATTGAGGGAAAGAGAAGATGCAAAAGCCGCCATGGAAAAGAAGCGAAACGAACAACAAAAGGCTAGGGAGAAGGCCATGAATACACCAGGATCGGCAGGACCAGGAGGTGTAGGTTTGGCTTTACGTGGTAATGGAAGTAATTTCACAAATACAGCTGGAGGGTCATCGCATAACAATATACATCGAGGATGGACCAAAGTTCCGAAAATTGAGATGGGCAAGCGAACGAGAACCAATGTCGAAGGTTTAGTTAGGAGATATGCTATCTGGAACCCACACGATGTTAAACTATCCGACTTTCAAAAACATTCAATTGTAAAAGAGTTCAAAGCTCTTGATTTTAGACAAAGTCATATCGAAGAAGCTGTGGAAATATGCAAGGATCGAGAAGAGGCTCTTGAGTGGCTACTCATTCATGTTCCGGAGGATGATCTACCAGGATGGGCATTACCAGAGGGATATATCGCCGGTATTAGTATGGCAAGTAGTGACTTGAAGCGCGAAGGTGCTATTAAGAGATTGGCTGAAGCTGGATATTCCCTTGATCTTTGCAAGCAAATTTTTGATATTCATAACGATGAAGGAAAAGCTTCCGAGGCTCTGCAATACATACTCTTGTCAAGTGGGAAAGATGTGGATTCTATTCCAGATGAAGATTCTTGGGATATCGAAGATGCCAAGGAATCATCCGAAGAAATTTGGGAAGAAGAAATGACTGGTCTTCAATCTGTTTTTGGTGAGAAGTACTCCCGTCCATCGAAGGATGTTTGCAGAATCTCGATTAAACCTGCAAATCGTGGAATTAATCTTCCTGTCGAGCCTATCCTCCAATTTCGACGATCCGCCGAGTATCCTCAAAAAGTTCCAGTCATATCTGTCCACGTTCAGTTACCCGCATACATTCGTTTGAGCATTATGAAGCAGGCATTAAATCACGCGTTGGAGGGTTTAATTGGTGAACATATGTTATTTTTTCTTATTGACTGGGTGGAACAAAACCTTTACAGTATCATTGAAAGACCTGGAAGACTCAGTGATGTTTCGGCCGCTGCTTCAATAATCAGTGAAGTACAACCAGTTCGTCGAAAAAGACAGAACATAACAAGACATCCTAGAGCAATCAGATGGGTTGCCAACATGAGGAGCAAGGAAGATTGGATGAGTCGACAACTGAATCCGAAGCTTGAATCTATGATCAAAGGTCGAAGAACTTTACCAGCTTGGGAGATGAGGGAAACCATTGTTGATACTGTGAATTCCCACCAAGTTAGCATTATTTCCGGAGAAACTGGTTCCGGTAAATCGACTCAATCAGCTCAATTCATTCTGGACGATATGTATCAACGAGAATTTGGAGATTGTGCAAAGATTATTTGTACGCAACCTAGACGTATCTCTGCCCTTGGATTGGCGGATCGTGTTAGTGACGAAAGATGTTCAGCTGTTGGTCAAGAGGTTGGATATATCATTCGCGGGGAGTCGAAGGCATCACCGAATACCAAGATTACTTTCGTTACCACTGGTGTTTTGCTCAGGCGATTACAAACATCTGGAGGTAGTAGTCAAGATGTTGTCGCTTCACTTGCCGATGTCAGTCATGTTATCATTGATGAAGTTCACGAGCGATCTTTGGATACGGACTTTTTGCTTGTATTATTACGAGATGTTCTTCGTCAAAGAAAGGATTTGAAATTGATCTTGATGAGTGCTACTTTGGATGCTGGTATCTTTGAAGATTATTTCAAGAGTGATGGAAAAGTTGGTAGAGTCGAGATTAGTGGTCGAACATACCCAGTGGAAGATTATTACCTTGATGATGTCATTCGAATGACTAATTTTAATCCAGGATTTGGTAACAAATATCAGGAAGATAACAAGGAGACAGCTGGTATGGATTCTGATGTAGCGGCTGCTATTCAGAACATTGGTATGAGGATCAATTATGATTTGATCAGTCAAACTGTCAAGGAGATTGATGCGGAATTAAATCATCTAAAACAGGATGGTGGTATTCTCATCTTTATGCCAGGCTTGGTTGAAATCACTCGAACACTTGATTATTTGAAGACAATACCGAATCTACACGCTCTACCATTACATGCCTCCCTACAATCTTCGGATCAACGAAAGGTATTTCCACATGCTCCTTATGGAAAAAGAAAAGTTATCGTCGCCACTAATGTCGCCGAAACTTCAATCACAATTGATGATATTGTTGCAGTGATAGATACTGGTCGTGTAAAGGAGACGAGTTACGATCCTCAAAATAATATGCGGAAACTTGAAGAAGTTTGGGCCTCACGTGCTGCATGTAAGCAAAGAAGAGGTAGAGCAGGTCGTGTACAAGCTGGAAAATGTTATAAACTATACACAAGAAATGCTGAGAATTCGAAGATGATGGAGAGACCAGAGCCTGAAATTAGAAGAGTACCACTTGAACAATTATGTTTATCTGTACGAGCCATGGGTATAAAGGAAGTTGGATCATTTTTAGCCAGTGCTATTACTCCACCTGAGAGTATGGCTGTTGATGGTGCTATGGATTTACTTGGGAGAATGGGAGCACTTGATGGTGATGATCTTACTGCATTGGGTCGTCATCTTTCCATGATTCCTGCCGATCTTCGTTGTGGTAAATTGATGGTTTATGGTGCAATGTTTGGATGTTTAGATGCTGCGGTTACAATCTCAGCAATTTTAACAGTCAAATCACCTTTCGTTTCACCCCAAGACAAGAGAGAAGAGTCAAAATCTGCGAGAGCAAAGTTTGCGAAGAATCAAGGCGATTTGATTGGTGATCTTCGAGCTTTTGAAGAGTGGTATGAGATGATTAATAATAGAAAGTAAGTATTCCTAGAATTGGATTGGAAACATGATTCTGACCTCTGATAGTTACCGACAAGTAGAAATACGCAACTGGTGCAATGAAAATTTTCTTTCATACCAAACACTCAATGACATTTCCTTAAATCGAACTCAATATCTCACCTCTCTTCGCGAAATTGGTTTCATTCCATCCTCCTCTTTCCTCCCTCCATCTTTATCAGCCAAATCTTCGAATAATGCTCTCATAAGATCTCTTTGCGCAGGAGCCTTCAATCCTCAACTGGCACGTATCGATTTCCCAGATAAGAAGTTTGCCGCTTCGGTCTCTGGTGCTGTCGAATTGGATCCAGAAGCAAAAACTATCAAATACTTCAATCAAGAGAATGGTCGCGTTTTTGTTCATCCAAGTAGTACAATCTTTGATGCACAGACATTCCCTGGTAATAGCAAATATATGAGTTATTTCAACAAGATGGCGACGAGTAAAGTATTTATTAGGGATCTAACGCCATTCAATGCATACACTGCACTTTTATTCTCGGGACCAATCACATTGGATACATTAGGTAGAGGTCTTTTGGTAGATGGTTGGTTACGATTGAGGGGATGGGCACGTATTGGTGTTTTGGTAAGTAGATTAAGGGGTATGTTGGATGACGTTTTGGCAAAGAAGATTGATGAGCCAGGGATGGATTTGAGTGGGAATGAGGTGGTAGAGGTTGTGTTAAGGCTGGTGGAGTTAGATGGGATGGATCAGTAATTATTACTAGTATGAATGGAGTAAGTATTACTAAATTAATACAGAAATATCTTACAAATATAAACTGAACAGGTAGTAGGGTTTTTTCCCTTCCGAATCTCTGGTATGAACTTTTAAGTGTTCGAATAATATCAAGGAGGTTTAACGACTATTACCTCAACACGAGTATAATCACGCCTAGACTCCGATGCAGCAATATAAGAACCAATACACAGGCGAAAAAAGGGATGGACCAAGACTTGAGATGCCGAAGGATGATCAATCGGGTCGGGATTCATCATTTTCATTATCAGATCCGTTAACAAGTCGGAATCAATAGCTTACCCCACATTTATCTAATCACGTTTCTCCACGCTCCACGTTAACCTTGAGAACCACGACGACAACGATCACACAAACATCTCCTACGAATCAATCAGTTTGTATCTGTACATCTCTAAGTCTCTACGCTTCTACGTCGCTACGTCCCTACGTACTATATATCAATCATGTCTTCATCCCAGCTACAACTTCCGAATAAGAATATCAATCAAAATCATCATAATGATGATAAGTTTAAATACAATGAAAGATTCGATTCCAATCCCAGCAATAACCAATATTGCATTCCCAGAGATTTTGATTCTGAATCAATTTATATCAACTCCAGTTCTGCCTCCTATAGATTCAACGTGGAGAGAGTACTGTGATACAATAGCAGATGCTTATCCACATCAAAGCATAGAAACACTTCTTCATTTGGCTCAGATTGTCGACAGCGATACAGAAAAAGATGAAGAGAATACGGAAGAAGATTATAATACTGGTTTACTCACGCCACCAAGATCAAGTTCAATATCCAACTCAATCATGAACTCAAATTTACCACCACTTTTACTTCCAACATTCGGTTCATTCATTTCCAATCCAAACCTTCTGCCACCATATCAAAATACAGAACTTAATCTCGGAATCGCACAACAACAGACTCAGACTCAGACCCAGACTCAGACCCAGACTCAGACCCAGACTCAGACCCAGACTCAGACTCAGACACCTGCTTGTAACCCAACTCCTCATTCTATAATACGATCGCAATATCGTCCTCGACACCGTCAGCCTCGTACAGGATCATCTTTGAATTCCTCTTCCATAACAACCAGAGCTCATGCTACTTCACATACCGTATTTTTGATTCTGAATGATAAAGGAAAGGCAGAAACTATAAGTAAGTTAATATGAATAAATTCATTCTAATCATGATTAAAATATAGGTACTAATTCATAATTCTAATACTTCTAGGTTCAATATCTTCAATTTCTTCCCCAACCTCAAAACCTCATTCGTCCCATCTGTACTCTTCTCGTCGTACATATCGAATCGAAAAACCAAAAACGAAGAAACCTCGCCGTTGATAACTTTTCTTCATCACTCGTCAATGAGGTTAAATGAATTATCACTTTCAGATCATCATATCAATATCTGATTTTCATCTCTAAAGCTTTTGAGTCATCTGTCTATACCTACAAGCACAGGAATAAAGTTGTCGTTGATGTATGGCTTTGATGAAATTCTACAGATTTGCTTCTACCATTCGATGTAGTAGAGAGTTGACGCATGAATCTAGCGAGGCTACTTGAGGCAGTATAACAAACATATATAATCATTAATCAAATCTAGATCTTAATAAAATATCTACCTCGCTTTAGGACATAGTACTATTTGTTAAACTTCACCACCCCTATGGCGATTCCAACAATAACTAAGCTGCGCAGCACAAGCTGTGAGGGAAGGCCTTGACCGATAATCTCTACAAGCCAGATACGATTTTATTGGTTGGCCAGAACGACTTTACTTAAAGTTCGTATACAATAATATCAACTTACATCTTCAATACGTTTCACGACTTACACGACAACCGACAACCAATAAGTTGAACGTTGTATGTTGCACGAGATATGGGTGGCCATTAACCAATTGTGAGAGGGGGATTCGAATGCACTCTATTTAATAATGTTTAGTCGTTCGTTTGTTTGTTTTCTTGTTCGTTCTACTTCACTTTGTTTATATATTTTTTCTTCTTCTTAGGTTCATACACTTATAAGTTCACTTCGTCGTTTGGGATACGATTTTCAATTGTTGATTATATATTACAGTGTTTTTTGGATATACATTATACTGTTGTCTGCGATACCATCAGTGTCAAGATTATCACAATGTTTATTCCCTCCCTTGCCCTCCCCCTCTCCCTCTCCCTTTCCCTCGCACTCACAATCTTCACCTTCATTCACCACACAACCAGTACTCCCCTTCCCAACTACAACAACTCGGATCCATCCCTCGGCACCTGGCATATGCTACCCCCTCTCCCCTTCCCACGTCAAGAACACACAACCCTTTACCTTCCCCCCTACATCTACATCCTAGGAGGCGTCATCCTCTCCCCCAACAAATCCACTAGCAACCCCTTCCCTACCACCTCCACCGTTCAACGTTTCTCCCTCTTAACCTCCACCTGGTCAACCATTGCTGATCTTCCCCTCCCTCTTAACCACATCAACGCCATTGTCCTCTACAGTGGTATCCACATAATAGGCGGCCTCACCCCCTCCACTGACCCCAAATTCTGGAATGCCTCTCGTGCCTGTTTCTCCTACGATGACGAGTCAGATACCTGGTTTCATCTCAACGATATCCCCGAGGGACTCCAAACCGGGGCCTCAGCCATGGGCGCCATGGGAAATAGTATTTATCTCGCCGGCGGAATCACCCACACCAATCTCACCAATAGTGACGAAAGTACCGTCGATTTCTTCACCGCCTGGCATGCCGGCACGCAAACCTTCACGCCTTTACCGCCTCTCCCCGAACCTCGCGATCATGCGGGCCAGGCCTGGTTTGGTGATGAGGGATCGCTATATGTACTTGGTGGTCGGGCTTTTGGGCGTGATCATGTTGTCGATACGAATTATGTGTTTGATTTTCGCACGAGGGAGTGGAGTGAACGGGCATCGATGCCGACGGCTAGAGGAAGTTTGGCGAGTGCGGTTGTGGGGAAGTTGATTTTTACGATGGGAGGGGAGGGGAATGTTGAGGTGGGGAGTGGGGGAGTTTTTGGTCAGAATGAGGCGTATGATACGGAGATGGATGAGTGGATGGTTTTTGCGGATATGGATGTTCCTAGGGTATGTGAAGTTTGAGTTTGAGTTTGAGTTTTGATTTTTGTTGATTTTGCTTTTGTCTGTTTTTTTCCCTTCATTTCCTTTCCCTTCGCTTCCCCTTTTTTCTCATATAAAACATCAAACCCCACACACCAAATACATACCCCCTCAACCAATCTACCTCCTCAATTCACACATCAACTGATCCATCAATTCCCACATCAATCCCCCTATCAATCCCCCGATCAATCCACTAACTTCCCCTCCTCACTCTAGCATGGAACATCCGCCGTGGCGGTCGGAAATAAAATATATGTACCCGGGGGAGGTCTGACGGAAGGTGGAGACCCAACGGATTATTTTAGTTATTTTGAGGTTCCGATGGTTTGAGATTTTGAGAGGGTTTTGAGGATGGGGGGATGGGATGGAGGGGAAATATGAGATGTGAGATGTGAAAAGCGAAAAAAGGGTTAGGGTTTTAAGGGTGATGGATGAATAATAAAATGAAGTAATGATTGAAAGAATGAATGAATAAAGATCAATTTATCAACTATCAACTCCATTATATATAAATGTAACATACATTTTATATCCGACCCGAGTAATAACCGTGGATATAAGTAGGTAAGCTCTTTTTGAATTAGCATATATATATATATATATATCCACATCCCACATCATCATGTTGCGGTAAAAGCGGTACTGTATACTACCTACTACTACACAGGGCTGGGTATTTATCTTTTGATTTATTTTTTTTGGCCCCTCTTCTGATGCTTACTAGGTCTGGGCCTGGGCCTGGCCTGGCCTGACCTTTACCTTAGGATGGATTTGATCTTGGATGGGTTACATAGGTAGGTATAGGTATAGGTATAGATTTATTAGGATTATTGGATTCCGGTAATCGGTGATGGGTGAAGTTATTGGTGTGGATGGTGATGGTGATGGATGGATATAATATGATATGTATGCAACAATGATAATAATAATATCAATATCAATATTCAACAGATGGGGTTTCTTTATAAGGTTTTCTACTCGAGTAATAATAATAATAGAGTAGTAGACAATTGATGCTAATAGAACCGGATTTTTCTATTGATTACGCCATTTTACCTTTACTTTACTTTACTTTACTTTACTTTACTTTACTTTGCTGTTATTATACTCTGTACATTTGATTGATTGATTGATTGATTGATTTCATGTTATTTTCTTCTCTTATCCTCTCTTCTCTCTTCTCCTCTCTTTGCATCTTTTACATCTTTTACATCTTTGCATCTCCATCTCCATCTCCATCTATCTACTGTACCTATAGTTATATCATTTAGCAAACCCGAGCCATCCATCCATCCATCCATCCATTGAGTTTTGAGTTTTGGTCGAAGCGCCTCCTTCTCCTTATCAATTCGTCATAAGGTCATAAAGTAGTAACTTGTAAGTTGTGCCTAGGTTAATCCATCTAAGCACCTTGCACTCAGTCATAAAAGTCTACCTCCTACTAAAGGAATCAGTTATCCTACTTCTCGAATCACGACATAGAATTCAATACAATACAAAACCAAAGGAAAGGAAAGGAAAGAAAGGAAAAGAAAGAAAAGGAAAAAAAATACTTATTATTACTTATTCATTTACTTACTTACTTACCTACCTACCTATCTATCTATCTATCTATAGACCTCAGACCTCAGACCTCCTTCTCCCTTTCCCCTCCCCTCCCCTCCCACTACAACCAACCTCCACTCAAAATCCACCTACCACCACTTAACCACTTATTACCTACTACTACTATCTATCATCCACCATTTATTATTATTATTATTTCAATCCGAATCCGAATCCTTTCCTTTCCTTTCTCATCAACAATCAATCAAAACCCACTTCCACTACGACTACTTCCAATACTACTTCCAATACTACTACTACTACTACTACTACTACTACTACTACTACTACTACTACTACTCATAATGAACGGGGATCGGATAAAGGCTTCTGCAATTGCCAAAGCGAAAGAATCGATAAATAAAAGTGCAAATACAAGTGCAAATTCAAATGCAAATTCAAATTCAACTTCAAATTCAACTTCAAACGCGCATAACATGAAAAAAAGGAAGAAAGATTCGTTAAAACCAATCATCACAACCGAGCAAGACTCTGAATCTTCAAAAATGACTTCTGTTCAAGCCCGTGCAGGGTAAGTCACCTAAATGTCCCACTTTCTAACCTTTCAACCCTCCTCGTCCTACTCCTACTCCTACTCCTACTCCTACTCCTCCTACTCCTACTACTCAAGCGCACCTCAGCGCCTCCTAAATATATTAATCCTTTCAAAAAGGCGGCGCAAAATGCTGCAGTTTACTTATTTTCATTCAAGATGATGAGTTCATTACTTCAAAATTTGCTAACTAAAATTGATGATGGAAATAGTTCAACAGGTGGAACGAATCGCGATCCATCATCATCTTCCTCAAGAGAAGATGCCGCAGAAACAACAGCAGATGAAGAAGATTCCGAAGATTACTGCAAAGGAGGTTATCACCCAGTACAAGTTGGTGAGAACTTTAAGGATGGCAAATATACCGTGGTTAGAAAATTGGGATGGGGTCATTTCTCAACAGTGTGGCTTTCCAAGGACAACGTCACTCAGAAACATGTTGCTTTAAAGGTGGTACGATCTGCAGCGCATTACACAGAAACGGCGATAGACGAAATCAAATTACTCAACAAGATCGTTGGTGCTAAACCAGATCATCCAGGTCGAAAGCACGTTGTCAGTCTATTGGACTCCTTCGATCATAAAGGTCCTAATGGCACACATGTCTGCATGGTGTTTGAAGTACTTGGAGAGAATTTGTTGGGTTTGATCAAAAGATGGAATCACCGCGGAATCCCTATGCCTCTCGTTAAACAAATTACAAAACAAGTTTTGTTGGGTCTAGATTATCTACACAGGGAGTGCGGCATTATACACACAGATTTGAAGCCGGAGAACGTACTGATAGAAATTGGAGATGTGGAACAGATTGTGAAGGCACATGTTAAGGAGGATACGAGCAAGGATAAGGAAGACAACAGAAATGGCCGAAGGAGAAGGAGAACTCTTATCACTGGAAGTCAACCATTACCAAGTCCATTGAACAATAGTTTCAACCATGCAGACCTGATGAGATTTCCTGGTAGCACTCCAGGTTCGCATGGAAGCATCAGCGAAATGCTAAACAATAGTAAATATACTCTTATTGGAAAAAGTTTTTGGATGTCATTCTAATGGTTGGTTCGATAGGTCGTTCTAACAATTCTTCACCTCAAGAAAAGGCAGATGAGGATAATCACGCACAACGAGAGAAGACTGCGTAAGTAACTAAACTCAAGTCAATGAATACTATATCTAATTCAATTCTAGTGATATACTTACGGATAAGGTTTCGGGCATATCACTCGACA
This sequence comes from Myriosclerotinia curreyana, assembly GCA_002162495.1. Lineage (NCBI taxonomy): Eukaryota > Fungi > Ascomycota > Leotiomycetes > Helotiales > Sclerotiniaceae > Myriosclerotinia > Myriosclerotinia curreyana. The sequence goes on from NGKJ01000007.1 coordinate 98,125, forward strand.
AAAATTCCAACGAAAAGAAGAAGGCAGAAGACGCAAATCAATTTGATATAATATCAGTCAAAATAGCCGATCTAGGAAATGCATGCTGGACTGGACATCACTTTACAAATGATATTCAAACAAGGCAATATCGATCTCCAGAAGTTATATTGGGTTCAAAATGGGGTGCTTCTACAGATGTTTGGAGTATGGCTGCGATGGTATACTTATTCTCCCCCCTTTTCACAATACTATATCTAATCTTTATTTTTTCAGGTCTTTGAACTCATTACTGGCGACTATCTCTTCGATCCTCAATCTGGAACCAAATACGGAAAAGATGATGATCATATTGCTCAAATAATTGAACTTCTTGGACCATTTCCTAAATCCCTCTGTTTATCTGGCAAATGGTCACAAGAAATTTTCAATCGAAAGGGTGAATTAAGAAATATTCATCGATTACGACATTGGGCATTACCGGATGTATTGAAGGAAAAATATCATTTCAAGGAAGATGAAGGAAAAAGGATTGCAGAGTTCTTAACCCCGATGTTAGAATTAACACCCGAGAAGAGGGCAAATGCTGGAGGGATGGCAAGTGCACCGTGGTTAGAAGATACGGCTGGTATGAAAGGGGTGAAGATTGATGGTTTGGAGGTGGGGAGTAAGGGTGAAGGAATTGAAGGTTGGGCATATGAAGTTAGGAAAAGATAGAGATTGGATTGAAGTTGAGGGAGGATAGAGCTTAGGGATTCCTTTCTTATGGATTCAGGCGCAGATGATAAGGGTGAGGGTGAGATGTTAGGGGGGGGTT
>NGKJ01000007.1:99020-126751 GCA_002162495.1 Myriosclerotinia curreyana
GGGGCACTAGTGCCGGTGGTTGATGTTAATCTTAAGGGATTCACATCTACTATACTTCTAGGGCTGATGGCGGGTGGTGGCATTTAAAGCAACATCACGAACGACGAATTTTCACACACACACACACAAATACACACACATATACACACATACACACACACATAGTATAAATGAGATGTGACGATATGAGATGAGATGAGATGAGATGAGATGAGATGAGATGATGAGAGGAGGAATGGAATGGAATGGAATGGAATGGAATGGAATGGAATGGCAACGAAAGGCCAATGGCAGTACGAAAGGCCAAGGAAAGGAAAGAAAGGGATAGCGAGGAAGAAAGGAATCATGTGAATGTAAATATTCTATCTATCTATCTATCAATCTATCTATCTATCTATCCATTTATCTATCTATCTATCCATTTATTTATCTATCTATCTATCTATCAATCTCTTACTTTGATTTACTTACCTTTTGATTTTACTTAACCTTGAGGAAAGGAAGGAAGTTGGTTGTAGTGGTAATGTTGATGGTGGGAGTAGTGGGAGTAGTGGGAGTAGTGGGAGTAGTGGGAGTAGTGGGAGTAGTGGGAGTTCTGGGAGTTCTGGGAGTACCTAGAAAAAAAAAAAATAGCAATCTCGATGATTTTTATACAGTAGTGAGTTTTATACGGCAGTGATTTTTATACAGTAGTATGGCATGGCATGGCATGGCATGGCATAGTATACGTACGTACGTACGTATATGTGTTATTTACTATACGTGTGTTATTGATGGATCGCACAGAAGATGGATATTTTTCATTTTTTTTAGGCCGGATTTTTTAACCTGCCCTCCATATCCTAGCCATCCCACTCCCTTCATATCAAAATGTTAAGAAATTAGTACTCCAAACAGCATCAGCATCCAAATTTGTTGTCCTCAATCCGCTAGATAGAAAGTTCCCTATTCAAGATATCGTCTATCCCCCTTACTCGGACTCCTCCCCTTACTCCTCCCGCGATTCTTACTCGGGCTTCTCATTTCCATCGACTTAAACTCCAACTCTTCATTCCCCAAGCCATTCCCAAATCCATTTCTCGGTTGAGTAAATAAACCTCTCTGGACCGTTGCTGCTCCCGTAGGCCATGGTTCATAAGGACCGAAATGTGATTGGGGTGTTTGAGGGATACCCCAGGGATTTGGTTGACCAAAATAGTTTGCGTGTTGGAGATGGGGGAGGGGGGCTTGTGGATGGATTTGCGGATCGTGGAAGGTGGGTGGTTTGGAGCGAAACATTCCGAATGCCATGTTATTTGCGGCGATAGAGAGGGTGAGGATTAGAGCTACGAATATCTGAGTTGGGATTGTTAGTTGGGGGAAGCGGGGTTGGGGGATGTGGTAGAGAAACTTACCATGGCTTTGTAGCTTATGGGTTGGATAAAACTATCCAAGATCTCTGCAAATGTTTTGGCACTGATTCGAGCTCTTCCGACACTATTTGGGTCCATGGTCATACAAGCTTCCCAATTATTGCATACAGTCTCCAAAGCCGGTAATCTCATGCTGGGTTCACATCTATTCTCTGCGTATTGTTTTGCGCAATGTGCCATCTCAGATAGGACTTCCGCAGTGGCTTTTTGAGATGCCTTGTCAACATCACTTCGAATTGTGGTCCAAAATGTGTAAACACCGAACATTATTAACCCAACGACAAATGTATTGAGTGCTAGTTGAGCATAATAGGAAAGGATATTTGGAAGATTAGGTCGTGACTCGATGCCAGATAAGAAGGAAGCGAACCAGCCTGGTTTTCCGCTTGCTTGATTTCTTTCAGTCGATCGACTATTTGGCCTTGAGTCTCCGGATTCGCTCTCTGATTCCGAAATCGATCCTTTTCTGTGATTTCTTATTATTCCCATGCTTTCATCTTCTCGTTCATCCCGATGTTGACGCTTTCGTTTTTTAGCTATAGGTTGTCCTCCTAGTTTCATTCTGCGCAAATCGTTGCGAACATTTGGACTAGTTCCTTTATAATTTGCGCCATATTTTCCAAATAATGGTTTACGTGAGGAATTATGTGATGAGAAGGTTGTCATGTTTTTGCCGGTAGTTTTGGGTATCTCTGGTGTATCCTCTGCATCTGCAGTTTCGCCAGGTGATGATTCAACTCCTGAAGCCTCGGAGTAAATATCTGGAGTATGTGGTTTGCGAGGTGTTGTGAATGCTGGATTTCGAAATGTTGGAGCTGGTGAATTTGACTTTGCTAGAAAGGAATTTGTAGGTTTGGAAGAATCTATATATCACATTAGTATGACTGTGACTTAACTGACGGTGTGATTTAGAGAATACTCACTATTATCGATTTGTAGAGACTTGAATTGTAGAAAAGGTGATTTAGGATCCATAGGACCACCTTTCTCCTGCCATTCAAAGTCCATGGGACCTTCACCCGTCCTTCTTGTTGTATTACTGTACATTATATTTCTTTGCTTGTTATCAGCAAAATGTAAAGCTCAAACGTTGAAGATATGAAATTGAGATGATTCGGTATTTAGAAAATCAAAAGTAAACAAAACAATCTCGCTCCTGAGGCAACCAAGATTTTAGTTTGACGCTAATCTTTAACAAGCACTGGTTGGAATTGTCAAAGCTTCATTCAGTAGTAACGTCGCGAACTGCGACCAGACAATTCAGATAATTTCTTCCCATCTATCCTTTTCTTTTTTCACAACAACAACAACAACAACAACTACTACTACTACTACTACTGCTATTACAAATCGATATTGATAACATATTGGCGATCAACCTTTGATAAGTCTGCGGATAATATTCCAAAACAAATCATCGTTCGATACAAACAAATACCAACCTCCTTTGTACTTTTTCACAATCTGCGAATATGTCGGATTCCGACCTTGATTCAAGGCCTATCACGCCACTTCTAGAAGCTGGAAATGAAGCTGGAGATCCGAATAGATCAATTTCACAAGAACAAGATACACCAGAACCTCCTATGGCCAACCCAGATCTCGATATGGATGATATAGATAATGCAGAAGGCGGAGCTGAATCCGACAATGAATCGGATCTTTCTGAAGTCGATGAAGCCAATTTTGATGATTTCGATGCAAGCAAAGTAGCTTTGGATGAGAGGCCCATGGTTGGTATTGATGAAGATGTTGCGAAGACTTTAAAGGCGAGTAAGCGCAAGCGTGCGGAAGGTGAGGGCAAGAAACCAAAGGAAGGAAAGCGAGAAAAGAAGAAGAGACCACACAGAGACTCGGATGAGGATCCAGATGGAATGGAAGTTGATGGAAAGAGGGTTAGAAAGCCTAAGAGAGTTGAGGGTGATAGAAAGGATAGAGATAGAACGAAGGAACGAAGAAAGGCTACACCGGAACCGGAGAATGATGAGAATCTTACGCCGGATGAAAGAAGACGTAAGGCTTTGGATAAAGCCATGGATGCTGCGCTGAAGAATCCAAACAAGAGAAGAAGAAAGAAGGATGAAGTGGTATGTATATATTTCCTATTGAAAGAAACATGATCTAACTTGATGGTAGGATTTGGAAGAAGCATTCGATGATGAGATTGCAGCCTTGAAACTTCGAATGGAAGAAGCATGTCAAGCCGATAATGCAGCTCGAGATGCCAATTTACCGGCAACTAGAAAACTTGAAATGTTACCAGAAGTTGTCGCTCTTCTCAATAGAAATACCATCCAACATTCTATCGTCGATCCCGATACCAATTTCCTCCAATCCGTCAAATTCTTCTTAGAGCCATTGAACGATGGAAGTCTACCAGCATACAACATTCAGCGTGATCTATTTCAAGCACTGGCACGTTTACCAATTGAGAAGGAAGCACTTTTAAGCAGTGGGATTGGTAAGGTCGTTTTATATTACACCAAGAGCAAAAGGCCAGAAATCGGTATCAAGAGAATCGCCGAACGATTATTGGGAGAATGGTCAAGACCAATTTTGAAACGAAGTGATGATTACAAGAAACGTAAGGTGGCAACAAAAGAATTCGATCATCAGTATGTACATCCAATCCAGCAAATGTTTCCCCTATTAATATCTCTTTCAGAGCCGCACAACTTGCAATTCGTCCCACTGGTTCTCAATCTTCACAATTGCCTTCTTCCCAAAGAGTACCACTTACAGCTCGTGACATCGAGCGTCAACGTCTCCTTGCTCCGAAAATCATCAGTAACAGAGCTAGAATGGAGACATCAAATACCAGTTATTCAGTCGCACCTAGAAGTAACTTTGATCCAAGTAGAGGTTTGGATCCAAATGCTAGACCGATTGGTGCGGGTGGTATGGAGGCGTTTAGGAAGATGACTTCTAAGCAGGGGAAGAAGAGGTCATAAGATTAAGTCACTCGTACAGGTATGGGCGATTGTGAAATGGAGGTGACTTGTATTATTCAACGAAAGAAATGCAGGTATGCAGGGCGTTTGTGATCTTCGTTGGACTGCTAATAATAAGGTCATTTCATGGGTATCATAGGAAGGAATAAAGAAAGAACGAAAGCAAGAATAATCATGCATATCCATCACATACTAGGTCTTCCTATTAATGGTAGTCTTCTCATTAATTCAATTTGGGAGTACAAAATTGAGAAATTGAAAATAAAATTTCCTAGCGCATTCTCTCCGTTCCTTTGCCCCGAGTATGAAATGAAAAGTTGATTTAAAAATCAAATGATTCTCAATCGATACTCACATTTATCTTTGGTAAACGAAGTCAGGTCCGACAATATTCATCGTAAAATTGGATGGATGGATGGATGGATGTCACATCGCATCGCATCAAATCCCATCTAATACTGCAGTACCTCAAAGAACTTACCAACGGACCATTTCCTCTCCCTCTCCATACCCATATCCTAACCCTAGATCCCCTTTTCATCTCACACTTCATATAAGAGAAGCCTTTAGCTTCACGTACCCAATCTATTCAAATGGAATCACATCTCCTGAATACTGGGGGTCGTAGGCGAATCCCGTCCGTCTTAAGTGCGCTAGAAGATGGAGATTCGAGAAGAGGTGGATTGATAAAATTTGTTTCGGATTTGGGGGTTTCGATGGGCCATCGGGTTTTTTTGGGAGGGATATTGGGGTTTTCTGATGTTTTTGAAGGAGTTTGGGGTTTGGGTTAGGAGTTTGGGGTTTATGAGCGTAGGGTTGGAGTGGAGTGGTGGTCGGGATGGGTTTAGGTCCATATGGCTGGGTATAGAGTATATTGCATCTTTTTATGTTGCTATTCTCACCCTTAATTATCTGCTTGTCTGATTATCTACTCGATTTCTTGCTTACATAGAGGGGTGCGAGGGGTGGCGTTAACTTGCAGATTGGAGGTTAAAAAGATTGAGCGGCGGGTAGATGGATTGGATAGATCAGTAAACCAATGCTGCGCGGGTCGGGCCAGTCCATAAGCTAGTGGGATGATGGGCGGAGGTGTATTTCGGTAGCTACTCGCTAGAATGGATGCGTATTTGGAGAATTTATTGGGAGTTGCGTGTAGCGGTCTAGATATTGAAGGGTTTGATATATTTTGTGGCTTGTGGCTTGTTATTAGATTGATATTAACGTTTTGTACGAGTATTGATGTACTATTTGTTGTAGTGTTCGGATGAAAGGATATGTTTGGATGACATGATATAGGATGGGAGAAGAGTGATGATGATGGGATGAATGAGGTGAGTATCTCAACTTTTCCAGGGCATGAAGCTAGATTAGATGGAGAACGGAGATACAATGTAGTAGACTCGACTGGTCAACTATCTATTTTGAGTTGAACATTCATCGTTTTACACATCTTCGGGTTGATCATATCAACGAAGAAAGTACTTCGTACATTCCTTCTTCTCAAGAGAAGGCAGATCAAAAAACTTGCAACGAGGATGACATGTTTTTGAAAATCTATCATGAATTTGAATTTGAATTTGATTCTTCTTCATCAAAACTTCAAGTGAACAAACTACTGAACTATCTGAAATTTTTTGTAGAAATTTCTGGGTATCCGTTTACTTTTTCCGTTCATATCCATTCCGTCCCCCTTTTCTTCCCATCGCATCCCTTTCTTTTCATCGCATCCCTTTTCTTCCCATCCCAACCCATCAATTCATTTGCCCCCCAAACGCCTATAGAACAAATACAAATCATTTTGATTTTTCATAAAACTACCGCTCCAAACACCAATTATTCTTTTAAATGCCTCGCTTCATGTTATTTTCATTACCTCCTCGTTGAACCTCGTACACTGCAACCTCTTCGCTAGCGTCCATATCTGCTCCTCTGCATCCCATTCATTTGCATCCCATTCGTTTGTTGTTGTACACCATTTGGTGTTTGACTGGACATAACTAACATTTCGAAAGCTTCGATGCGTGATTTAAGGGATGAATTTTCTTTTTGTAGGTATTTATTGCGTTTTTCGAGGTGGTTGATATATTCTGTTGCTTTGGATAATACCGTCGCCTATAGAATTTATTAGTCTCAAATATCATCTAAACTAGAGCTTGTTGAAGAAATATACCTTGTTTAACTTATGTGCTGGTGTTAAACCCTGTAAATCTTCCTCATCATCCCCATTAATATGCTCATCGCCATCTTCCTGTCCCCTCGAACATTTTCTTTTCATTACTCTCAGACTTGGTACGCTGTCTCTCAGTAAAGCAATCTTATCATTCAAATTCGTTCGGTATCGTTTCTCGATCATGTTATGAGCAGTCTTCTTAATTGGTGGATGGCGAACGGGCATCTCTTCTTCACCATCAGAATTCGAGTCGGAAGAACAAGCTGATGATTTACGTTTCAAGTTATTCGAGTGATTTGAAATTGACATGGGTTGGCGTGTAGGTCGGGAAATTGGAGAGTGTGATGGTGAACTTATGGATGAGGTTGGAGAATTGGGATATGCGGATTGATTCTGAGTTTGTTGTGGCATGGCTATGGATCGGAGTTGATTTTCTTCTTTTGGAGTAAGGGTGCGGTTATAGAGAATTTGTTGTTGTTGATGTTGAGATTGGGGAATGGTTTGGACGCGGCGAAGGGTAGGGTTGACGTTTAAATTTATCTGAGGTCGTGCCCAAGAAAGAGGCGTGGAGTATAAACCTTCTGTAGATGGAATATCGATGATGGGTGAGCTCATGAGATTACTGGGTGTGGGTTGAAATAGCTGTTCTCCTGTTTCGACCAAATTGTCACCACCGAATACTGCTGCTTCATCGATACTTGAAAGGTTACGGGAGAGTTCCAGGCCACTCATATTAGGCGATAGGGGCTCAATCTTGAGTTCAGGAAAGAGATCTGAGGCTGGTGATAGAGCTGTATCACTTGGATCGTCCCAACGCATCCAATCTTCAAAGTTACCAAAGTTAAATGCTTGACCTGTGGATGATTTGCGGTTGGTGTTTTGGAATGAATCTTCTTTTGAGAGGATATAAGAAGGTTTGGAGAAGATTGGGTTGGATGAGGTTGGTGATGGAAGGATAGAGTCACAGGAGTCTGAATTATTGACGAGTGCAGACTCACTATCCCAGTTGAATGGAGATGTACTCTGCTATAAGAATTAGTTTTCATTCAATGCTTTACAGCGGAGTGATTTTGAACAATAGAAGACGAGTGAAAGGCTTTTCCGAGAGTTGGAGTTTACATATATCTGGAGAACCCAACTAAATTTTGAATATGCTACAGTCGTAGCTATCATCGTCTTCGTTATAGATTTATAACCGAAATAGTAGTATACTCACTTCAGTTTGCTGCCGTGACAATGTGAAGTAATCGACGGCAGGCTTTTGGCAAATCACACTTGCCATTGGAGAGATTGATGATATCAATTTGAATTGAGGTAAGTCGAAGCCTACTCCTCGAAGGATATTATAGTGGAACTGAAGCTTTGAAAGAATATATCGGAGGCTGGGTTTGTTAAGGATTACCGAGGTTGATGATGATACAAAGCCCGACAAAGGAAGTAATGGTTAGTAAGGTATTTGATAATATGAATGTTAATTGTGAATATGTTGTTCGACTTTTTTGATGATTTGATATCTTTAGATTTTGGTTGTGGCGTTAAAATGTTGGTTGTATTTTGGGGTTATGGATCTTTAAATGATTTCATCGAGGGAGTGAAGCCTACTAGTTTCAATATAAATTTCAGGAAGTATCGATTTCCCGGAATTGCCATGCGGTAAGAAGAGGTTTTCAAACTCCCAAGCCTCAGTACCGGTTCATCTTCGTTATCATACGAGTATCACGGTTTGTATGATGTGATGTTAGAATGAATTGTGGAGATTTGAAGCTAGATCCAGACCTTATTTTGATTCATTGAACGTAGGCGCGGGGGACTCCGGTGAGAGAAATGTAAGAATATTCAAGAGGCAACAGAGAAACAACTGGGCACTTCTGGAACTAATGTATTAGGCATTAGATGGGAATAAAGGAAACACTTTATGGAATAGATGAGAATAGAATAATAAGGCTAAGCATACAGTAGTACAAATTATACCTAGTATTATTAAACAGAAATGCATCTAGATTTTATCTAGTAGTACCATTATAGTATTAGACAGAAACGCATCCAGATTCAGCTAATAGGACATGTAAAATGAAATCCAGATTCATACAGCCTCAACATGATTCGACAGAATTTCTGCACTTCATGAATCAATATCAAGATTCCAAGCTTTTAAGCAAGCGCAAGAACGAAATCAATCAACAAAATTAGGAAAGTTATGTATGATTTATTACTTGTACATTTCAAAATTAGACGTACTGTACGTACAACTGTCTAATCGTTTAAACTCACCAATACCATTTCAAATTAAGCCTTTTCCTGGGGCCGAAACAAAAAGTGGATAAAAAATTCATCCACTTTAGTGCTTTTTCCAATCATATACCCTGTGTTACTCGATGAATCATTCTATAAAGGGTTTAATGTAAAACGGTGTTGTTGAGTCTAATTAGACGGTACAATACATTACTAACCGAACCCAATACTTATACAATTACTTCCAATTCCATAAAGCTCCCCAAACTGTCATCGAGATCCCCTATATGGACCTGTGTCTTTCACAATCACTCTTGCTTATGATTTTTGTAGAATAGCCAATAATGATTGGTTGATGAGAAGTTTGTAGTGATGGGCAGGTACATGTCTTCGGCTTCTCTCCGATGAAATTCAACAAATATTACTCGTTTTGGAAAGGTATTAGGATGCAGTGTTTAAATTTCATAACTGACGAGGAATTCGTATAATGGGCTGATTTTTAAAAGTTTTCATGCATAGTAAACCTAAGGTGGTGAGAAGACCGTTTTTAAACCAACCGCTTCGACCATAATTAGCATGGTTATGTAATAAATTCCCCTTATTTGTATAACGGAGCGAGCCGGATCAACCTTAATTGCCTTCATATGGTGATTATTAAGGATCATTCTGAGCGTTACTTAGCTGCCGCTTCTGCATGTAAAGTATATACCGGGCAGACTTACACCAATAATAATCAATCTATATATGGTGACCCTACCAATAAGTTACCAAAAAGACTGATATGCATCAAAGTAACGTCAATTCAAACAACGGAACACCGGGAAGCTTTGAAGATCCCAAAATTTTCAAGGGTACGCAGGGACAAGTTTCAAACCGTACAAAGTCTCCGATGTATATCAACCCAAGCTAATGTTATCCCTTACTTAATATCTATATCTTGCATGGTCTTTCGAAAGGTTTGGGTAAGAAAAGGATAGATTTGATTGATGATAAGAGTTGACTAGCAAATCAAATATCAAATCCGCATTCATTTGACTTTTCTTATTTCTCCAATGGCTTCAATGGCTCTAATGAAAATCATTCCGTGATGAGTAACTCGTGCAGAATCATGGCAGGTTTCTTGGGATTCGATAGGTTTCATCTGAACTAGTCTATTAGGTATATGCGTATTCGGAATTTGCATTCAAGCTTTCCGGTATTAAATCTGACCCTTTTTAGACATTCCGTTCGGACCGGTTCAAGTTTCATTTCCAGCAAAGTCAGAATTGGAATAAATGGTAAATAATACTTTCTACGTATGGAGATGTTGTGACCACAAGTGTGTTTATTACTTTCACTCCGCAAATTCCAAGATTTTAGTTGATCATAATGGAATTGAATTGGCAATCAATTAATGCGTTGCCTGAAGCAGTTTGATACGAACGGTTCATCAAGTTGATGAGGTCACTACATACCCATACATGTATTCCCAATGCAGTGTTCTTAACTTCTTATCATCTCTCTGTGCGAGGACCCTAAGAATGTTTGTTTGCTACCCCGCGTTTTGTTAAACCATCATCACAATATATCCAACCCCAAGCCAATAGGTTCCTAAACCAAGGGTCCTGCTCCAACGATTAAATACATTATCTGAGCCTGCGCTTTTACGACGGGTAATTGCACGACTCTAGTTGGACAAAAGCGCCTTTTCTCTTAATAGCTAATCATGAGACTATCTAAATCTCCAAGTAATTCCATGAAGTCAGCCTTATCGCCCCTCAGTCTTTGAATGCATTACACTGGAAAAGTCGTGTTACAATGGTACAAGGAGTTCAAACATCGAATTTTTGATCCCAAGACCATGGATTTGCTGTTATGCAGTTCATCGCTATTGAAATTCGCATATATTTTCTTTGTCGTGGAACAATATCAAAGTTACACACAATCGCTATGCCTCAGAGAACAAGTGTTGAGACACATTGCACCGCGTGTTCATGATGATGGTAGGTTATTGTAGAGGGGGTTTTCAGATCAGAAGTTTTACGGCAATCTAGGCTGCATCTTTGGGGTCTGCAACACTTTCCCTTGGCTGAAGTCATTGGTCCCCAGATCTACTGAATATGATATATTTCGGATTGCTCATACATATAATTAACGGAGCATTATACCCCCACGGTCATTGAAAGTAAAACCATTACACTACCAATGCACAAACAATTTAGTGCATAAAAACGACGATGGTGCTAGATGAGGCTCTTGTTCGACACTTTAATGGCACGGCATCAATGGCCTCGCTGGCAGTGTCGGGAGATTTACAAGACCTTCGGAATGTTGGGATTCGGCAATAATCAATCAACCAAATTCTTGGTGATTTCTGGCCAGTCCTTAGTGGGGCTGGCCTTGCTCATTAACAGGATACATTTTCTGCACTAGGGATTTCAAGGCAGACAGAAATATCTTCAAGGAGAAGGATTGATAACCTCCCAAAGTTCCAATCTTCTACTTCAATACCAAAGGATGCCTTTGTTCAGAAGACCAAAAGTTGGTATTGTCTGACGAGAAGATGAACTAGCAGTTCTTTAAATGTTTTTTGGGATGCATATCCTAGATATTTCGGTGGCGAATGAGGAGGTAAGAAGAAAAATTAATCAACAGAAGTCCTCAAGTGGAAGTCCTTGATGTGCTTCTAAATTTTTGGTGCAGTTCTCCGAGGTACCTTGAGGCTTTCTAGCTAGAAAATGATTTGATTCCTGCGGATACCAGTGTCTATGACGTTCTGTGTAAAACATCACTCCCTTCCTTGAAACCTTGCACTCCTGTTCTCACTTCGTGATACATCAAGCAATCCACAAGCTCAATTTCTCAACATAGTGATATTATTTCTAGCCTGACTCCGTTGACATATCTCTATCAAAAATTCTCTACAACAGAACTATGCGCGAAAGAGAAGAAAGGGTAAAAGGAAAAATGAGAAAAAACACCAAAATACGATTAGGGAAAACAAGGCTAAGACCTTAAAATAGAGTCTAGATGCAAAAATCTCTGAGTTTCCTTTCGGCTCTTTCAATCTGCCTTGACCGTTACTCGTCAAAAAGCAAAATATCGCCAACCTCTGAGTCTCACTTAAGATACGGGAAGACTAGTCACTTTAAAGCTCTTTCCCCTCCACCCGGACGAAATCGAAGCATTGATATCCATGCTAGGACACGTGATAACCAACTAGATCATCCGGTCAACTGTGTGCTACAGGAAAGTGATTTTGAATATATATCTTCAATAATAATGTAGAAAATCGAGAGTGGAAAAAATAATAATAGGGCTGTGGCTTTTTGGTGGGGCTGAAAAAGAGTGGCTGGTGGAGGCTGTAGGTTCGAGCCCTACGTAGGGAGTTACCCTGAGTATGACGGTTTGAATCCGTTATTGGTTATTGGAGATCTAATCTATTTTTTGTGGCTTTTTGGGGAATTTTTGGTGAAAGGGGTTCGTTCAGTGTGCTATGTACATAAAAATCAATATGCGTGAATTTTTTTCATCTGATTCGAGATGGATAGGGAGAGTACTCTTCGTTCTATGAAATTGCTAAGCAAAAGAATATCAATAACTTTTAGATCTCATTCCTGGTGACAAAACTCAACAACCCTTCCGCTACAACAGATCTGCCCCCCCTCCTCCTTCCCTCCCCCGGAAAAACCAAAAACTACATCAATAAAAGTGTGATCCGAACCCACGCCTATTACAGTACCAGACCAAGAGAGTATCACCACCCGGCCGTTTATTAAGAGTGTGAGCCCTTAACATTAACCTTTCCCTCAACCCGGCGCCTCAGCCATCTCAACCATCCCACCTTATTTATTAAAACCCTACAAGGTGAGAATTTGCGAATACGCATACGTATTCCGTAGTAATCTTCTAGCGAGAAGTGCAAGCTGAGAAGTGCAAACTGGTTAAAGAGGGTCTTTAGGGGGGCTCGGGGGGAGGGGTAATATATAATCCTAGATGAACCCATCTACTTACCATTAAAGTCTACAAGACAATGCTGAAGAAAATGATCTAATCGAAGAGACACCTGTAGTTTATGGTTATTCATCAGAGCCTTATCTATTTTATAACAAGTACGATTGCAGTTCCGAGTCGACTGTTTATGAATACTTAGCGTTTATGCGTAATAGAGTGAATCATGTATAGCGGCTAGCGGCTAGCAACTCTAAGGATATCTGATACAATACTAACATGATATAATACAACAAGGGTTCCCTTAGATTCTTCATCCCAGTAACCCATCCGCATGTGTAAACATTCATCTTTCTACCTCTCTGTCTCTTTCGCATCCAATTCATCCCTACGCTCATTCGCTCATTTGTGAAACTATAGGCCATCCGCTCATCCGCTCATCCGCTCATCCATCACACCATCACACAATCCCCAAAATCCACATATACAAACTCCCATCCATCATATCTTTATGAAATCAACTCCATGACATCAACTCCCTCCCAGAATTAACCTCAACTTCTACTCAACTCTACCAAATCCATCACTTCCAACTAGAAATCGCCGCAATCCATTTATCCTGATCCATTCTATAATTCATCGAATTAGTAAACCATCATCCAGACCTAAAGAGGGAAAAGAACATACTTATCAAGATGTAACAACTGTCCAATGACCGTATGAATCAAACTCTGCTGAATCCTTTTATCCTTCTGCTGCAAAAATTGTAACAAAACCGTCTTCACATAATGAACATCCATTGCTGAACTACCAGCACCAGCATCTCTCTTTCCATTGGCCGGACTCTTGGATCTACCAGAATCTATACTAGATCTCGAAGAAACATCATTCAACCTCGATGTTTTCATTTGTAATACCTTGAATTCCTTTTGAACTTTCTCATATCGTTGATTTGCCTCCTCGAGAAGTTTCCGTACATCCGTTCTCTGCTTTTCGGATTCACGAAGTTGTTTTTCGCTAGCATCTAATGCATCTCGAAGTTCACTCATTGCGGAACGCGTATCATTAACTTCTTGAGATGATTTTTCGGCTATACCTTCAAGTTCATCACGACGTCTTTTAAACTCCTTTTGTGATTGTTCAAACTCATCTCGATCATCGGTTATTCGCTTAATCTCGCGTTCGAATTCTTTAATCTTGGTCTTGAGCTCATCCACTTCTCGAGATCGACGACGAGCATTGGTACTAGCTTCATCTTCTGCTCGATCGCGTTCTTCAATGGCGGCTTCCATACGTTCTCTCATTTCTCGTACTTTGGTATCCGTTCGATCTTCCACACTGGCCAAATGTCGACGCATAGTTTCTCCATCTCGAGTTCGATCACTTAGTAACCTTCGAATTTCGGCAAGTTCTTCTTCAAGACTCTCGATTTGTTCATTTTTCTCCCTCAACTGAACAGTAAGCTCGGATGCTTGATCTCTCATGCTTCCAAGTATTTCCTGTGCATTGTTGTATTGAGAACCTCTAAGTTCAACCTCCTCGCGAAATCCCTTATTCTCGGCAGAAAGTTTTGAAACTTGTCCTTCAAGCTCTCGAACACGAATACGTAACCTTCCAGCTTCTTCTTGCACTTTAGATAGTTCGTCACTAGCTTTCTCACCCGAAGCTGCCAATTGAATCTTTTCCGCCTCGGATTTTCGCATATCACGTTGTGCCACACGAACTTGATCCTCGGCTCGAAGTCGACCATTCGTCTCTTGAACAACTTTCTCATTCAAAGATCGAATCTCAATATCTCTATCAGCAGCTTGCTTTTTAAAGCTAGCAAGATCACCCTTCAAATCTTTCTCACGAGCTTCCAATCTTCTTAATTCGGAGGTACGAGTGTTTAACTCATCCTTGGTACTCTTCAAAGTAGCATTATCGGCGCGCAGAGATTTCAATTCCGGTTGAACATCTTGTAGAAGTTTCTTTAAATCCGTCAGCTCCCTATAACGTGATGTAGCCAATTGCTCAGCGGCACCAATATCCTTTTGCATCGTGCTTGATTTTGACTTCAAATCTTCATTTTCGGATGTGATCTTTTTGAAGTCTTCCTCCATCTTAGCTGAAGCCGTCTTTTGAGCTTTGATATCATTCTCTAGCGTGTTGACTTCTTTCTCAAAAGTAGCCTTCTCTTCTTGCAACTTGACTGCAGCTGTCTTGTAGGTTTCGATTTCGGACTCTAGTTTGACCGAGGCTGTCTTGTGAGTTTCGACTTCAGACTCCAACTTGATGACTTTTTCTTCCAAAGCAGCCTTCTCTTCTTGCAACCTAGTCCACTTTTCGTTATTCCCAACGCCGGACTCTATCTTGGCCTGTAATTCGGATTGAACTGTGGCAAGCTGCGATTTTAGATTAGCTACCTCCTTCTCCGTTTCGTCAGAAGCCGGCTTCCGATTTTCCTGATCTTTAATTTCTGCTTCTAGCTTGGCAGCCTTTTCTTCAAGAATGACTTTTTCGGCTTGAAGTTCCTTGATTTTGTCCTTAGCAGTCACACATTCTGAACCAATGAGAAGTAAATTTTCTTGAAGATTTTCAATCTCTTCTCGGAGATCTTCCTCAGTCTTGCGCTTCGTTTGTAACTTCTCTATTTGCTTGTCTTTGGCAACAATAACGGTTTGGAGTCCATTGTATTCCCGAAGAATGACTTCCTTATCATCAATTTCTCTCTTGAGTCGATCAATTTCAGCTTGTAATTCTTGAATCGTAGTCTCAGAAGCAGGACTTTTTTCGGACACCACGGGGGCAGAAGTAGGTGCTTGATTAGCAGCGGCATTACCACCTTTCTTGCCCTTCTTTTTTGATTTTTTCTTGTTGGATGCTGATGTCGATGTTGTGACTGCTCCAGATGCAGGCACATCTTCACTTGCTTGAGAGGGCTCTTCTTGGGCCTTCAAAGATTCAATCTCGTTCTCAAGCTCACTGATGCGTTTAGTATTGGCTTCCTTTGATTCCTCAAGCTCCTTAATTAGGACATTGAGGGGCTCTTCACCTTCTTTAAATGATTCAGAATGTGACCTTATTTCTGTCTTGTTTGACTTGTTGAATTCCTTGATTTGATTGTTAAGAAGCTCAATTTGTTTTTCGGCTTCTTTACGGCCATCCAACTCAGACTTTAGATTTTTCTCCGACTCTGCAATTTGGTCTTTGAGCTCCGATTTCATGATAGAGAACCTTTCAGAGCTCTGCTTCTTTTCATTCTCCAAGGTCTTCTCAAGTTCGGCAAGTTGTTTTTCTGTGGTTTGCAATTTACCCTGTCTCCCAGAATGCTCTTTCTTTTGAGTTTCCAAGGTCTTTTCGAGTTCGGCGACTTGTGTTTCAGTTGATCGTAACTTATCAGAAAGTTTTCGAATCTCACCCTCCTGAAGATCAAGTTGTTCTTGACGGGAATCGGCCAGACCAGTCGCCTCTTTGACGGAACCATTCAACTCAGTTGTCACCTTTTCCAAATCTTTCGCCAAGTCAGAACATGATTTTTGAGCAGTGGTAAGATCATTTTGCAATGAAGATACTTTCGACTTTAACTCCTCAACTTCTACTGACTTGGCTTTGCTCTCTGACTTTAGCTCGTCGATTTCCGCCGATTTAGCTTTGACTTCTGATTGTAATTTTGGCAGCTCATCATCGTACGAGAAGAATTCCTCGTTGGCATCCTTGTTATCACTGGATTCTGACTTTTCCGTGGATCCCGCAGTGGAACTTCCGCCTATGGTAGAAGAGTTTTGAAGCGACGTGAGCTCCTCTTGGACACTAGTACTCTTCTTTTCACACTCCTCGTACTTCTTTTGATATTCGTCCCGATCAGCAGATACCCGCTTGAGTTCATCCTTAACCAAATCTCCTTGTAAATTCATATTGTTGAGATATTGTTCCAGCGAATCAGGTTCTTGGATGGAACCGATAGGTGTATACTCCTTTAGGACTTTTTCGAAGGGTTCAATAGAAATGGCACGAGCATGTGCAACTCGATAGGATTTGAGGAGTTCTATGAGATCGTATTAATATTTGTGGACTAAAATCATGTAAATCAAACCCACCCTGATATCGACCCTCTAACTTTTCCAGCTTTCGTAACTTAGTTCTAACTTCTGTTGGGAGCTCAGTGGAAGCTCTTGGGGTCGCATCCGTTGACCTCTCTCTGCCATTGGCAGCAGGAGGACTGCCGTCCGATGGCTTAGAATCTGCCGCCATTGGATTTGATTTCTCGCCAGCTGGAGTACCAACTCGAGTTGAAGCCTCAGATTCGTCTTCAATCACAAAAGCAGATTCAAACTCTGCAGGATCTGGACCTCTGCCACTTATCTCATCATCTTCCTTTGACCTTGGTCTCCTTGGCTTTCTAGAGGGGGATTCGTTCGTAGGTCGTCTTGAGGTAGAGGATGTAGAAGTTGATCTTTGTATGGTAGAACTTGTTGCGTTTAGTCGCGCTTTCTCTTCTTCAATGCGATTATCTATTTGAGCTTTAAGTCTCTTTGAAAATTCGTCAGCTCATCTATCCGCAAGGTTGCGATCCATATTTAAGGATAAACATACCTGGAACATTCTTTCCACATATGGCGGCAGGTGAGAGACTCTTGGTACCGGTACTTTTTTGGACTAATAGGATTATTAATGAATTATATGATAAACATCATGACCACAAGCAAGTATTACGGGTGAGTAAGAATTAAGAAATGAAGGAAATATTATTGTATGTATGTATGTATGTATGTATGTATGTATGTATGAAGTATGAAGTATGAATCAAATATTGAAGATATAATACTTACTTGTCAACATCTACTCCTCCTCTGAGATAGAGTTAGGTATATGAGATGAAAGACAAAGCGAGATCCTCACCTCCCCGTACAATAACCCCCTCCCCTCCCCTCCCCCCTCCCCTGTTATTTTGCTAATGCTAAATACTAAATGCTAAATGCTAAATTGCTTCTAATAATACCCCTAATAATTAACCATAGCTTGCTATGTTTAGGGTGTTATAGCCTTGTAGATTCAGCGGGATCCATAAGTACTAGGTACTAGGTAAGTAATAAGCACTATATACTAGGTACTAACTAATTAGTTTCTTATAGATTTTTATAATCTATTTAAATAATCTATAATAATCTATAATCTGTACATAAAAGTGTAAATTTATTATATAACTAAGTTCACACTACTATCCATTATAACGTGTATATATCACAACTAGGTTCACACTATCCAAATCACCGAAATTAATAACCATACCCACATCCTCCTGCCAGCTTATTAGCTACCTACCTACATGAGTGCAAGGTGACGAAGCTTGAATTTCATTCCCCTCACAACAAGAAATGTTTCTTCTTTTTTATTTACTACTACCTACCACCTACATATTCAACTGAGATCAATATGAAGAGGTGACTTACTATCATAAAATATCAAAATTATCTTCAAAATGGTTTCATTTTGGCCCTGGAAGGTATGTGAAGCTTCATTAAAACATCTCCCTTCATTCCGCGTCTTCAACTAACTAGACATTATTCATAGCGTGAGGATAATTCTCCTGCCTCCTTTGAGAAGACATTATCTGCTTTGGCAGAGAAGATTTCGAAATCACAATTACAGTTGGACTCTCGCAGACTTCGTGGCAGACGTGTGAAAGCATTATGGACATTATATTCAAGTTTCTCATATTTGGTGGTGTTCGTCACAGCTCTTCTAGTGATCGGTTGGAAGAATTTGACAGCTTTGGAGTATACTGGTCTTGCGGGAAGTCCGTTGATGTTAGTATCACTAAAAGAAACGTGTCAACTGAATCGCATACTAATTTCTTTATAGAATTTATCTCATTCGAAGTGGTATTACCAGATACTATGAATATATGGTTGAATCGCTCGCGCATCGTTTGGAGGAACAACAAGCCGAAAGGACCAAAACTATTGACAAATTGAAGGCTGCCACGAAATATAACTCCACACACGAACTTTTAGAGAAATATGGCGGCGCTCCACCAAAACCTCCTGCACCCAAGAGAACTCCTTCTGTAAAGAAGACTCAAAAGAATAAAGATGCGCAACCCCCACGAACAAGTATGGGCCCACCTGAAACAGCAAACATACCCCGCCCTAACCAAATTCTGAGTCAACCTTCTACCCCTCAACCAATTGGTAACAGGACCCCTCAATCACTTGGTACCAGGACTCCTCCTTTTATTGCTTCATCCCCATCACCCGTTGCCCCTCGGAGTGAACCGGGTCCTGCCGAATTCGCACCAAACGCCTTTTCGGGTCCATCTCAATATGCCCAAGGACAATATGCCCAAAGTGGAGAGTTTGTTGCCCAAGGACATTGGTACGATCGAGTATTAGATTTGCTGCTGGGTGAGGATGAGACACACCCAAAGAATCGTATGGCGTTGATATGCCAAAATTGTCGACTTGTCAATGGTCAAGCACCACCAGGCACGAAAACTTTAGCAGATTTAGGGAGATGGAGATGCTTTGGTTGTCGAGCTTTAAATGGGGAGGAAGATGAAGGTGCAAAGGCTGTACAACAAATGAAAGAAAGGATCCATGAAACGAAAGTAAAAGAAGACATCACTTCCGAGCCTGAGAGTAAAAGTACCGAGGATCCTGAGGATACGCCAGGGAGTGAGGATATTGATCACGATGAACCTGTGGTGAATATCAAGGATGAAGATGATTCGGAAGAAGAAAAGGTTGATGTCAAACCGAAACGGGGAAGACCCAAATCAAATCGCAAAAAAGCGTAACTTGTGAAAATTGCTTGTTTCATGATAAGCTTTTCTTTAACGATTACACCATATCCTTGATTTCCTTGTTTATCCTATCTAGCAGGTGGCACTTTGTTCATTCCCAAATCATCATCAAATTTATCCTTTGGCCAATCGGCACTCTGATCAATGAGCGTGATCAACCCATGATTCGACCTCCCTTGCATCATCCATCATCCATCATCCATCACCCTCTCCCTTCAATCCAAACTACCTTTCGTCCCTCCCCCTTAAACCCTCCCCTACCCTCCTCTCTCGCTTACATCTACATCTACATCCCCATCTCCATGTACATCCTCCCCGCCTCCTCAACCCCAAACGACAAGTATCTCTTCCTATCAGTACCCCTTCCTATCACCAAACGAAGATGCATACCTCTGACGGATCGTCGGCTCAAACCAAACACCATCCATCACTGCGTCGTCTTTCTTATTCTCTCGTTCTCGGTCTTCGGTCTCTTTTCTCATCTTGGCTTGTTCTTTTGTTCTTGTTGGCGTGGGTGTCGGGGTGGGTGATGACGTGGGTGATGGGGGGGTTTTATGGTTTCCAGGAGGAGAGGCAGAGGATGAATAGGATGAATATGGTGAATAAGTAGCTCGATATACATCTGCTTTCGAGACCCCGCTTCCGTCCTTCCCCATCTTCGCATCAGTCTTTACATTGCTCTTTTGAGATGGCAGTGGAAGTAAAGATTTAATGTATCTTGCATATGGGGATCCCCATGCCTTGACCGCGCTCTTGGTGGTGGGGGCAGAGGGGCCGTATCCGGTTGTTGGGAGCGCGTATGGGATTTCGGATGGGCTGGGTGAGTGGTAGGAACTTCTTGAGAGGGAGGCGGTGGAGGTGGTTGGGGATGTGGATGTGGATGTGTTTGGGGAGGGGGATTTGGTTGGGGATGGTCGGGGGGAAGCGAGGGGGGTCATCAAGACGGGTACACACATGCATTCCATGGTCGGCGCGATTCTTGGAGAACTTCGTGGAGATGCTTGGGGAGATACTATAAATGGTACCTCCATGCGTTCCATAGTCGGTACCTTTATGCGCTTCATAGTTGGCATCTCTCCATCTTCTTCTCCTCTCTGCTCTTTTCTCTGCCCTCTCCCCTGGTCCTTTCCCTGGTCTCCTTGCTGACGCACCTCGAGGCGTCGACTGCGGTAGTTGCGGTGCATTTTTGAGTTGGTGGGTGAGAGGATTTTGTCTTTGTTGTGGGAGTTGATGGGGGAGGTCGGGTGGAGGATTTGGGAGTTGTGGATTTGCGGTGGGTTGAGGATTTGAGATTTCTGAATTTGCGGTGGGTTAAATGGGTCGAGGAATCTGGAAAGACAATTGGTGAGGGGGTGAAGGGTGGTGGTGATGGCGGAGAGCATGGTGTGGTTTTCTGAAATGGGTTTTGCGTGTGGATATATGGGAATGTTGGGGTTTGGTGAGCTTGGTGATGGTGGTGGTGTTGGTTCGGTGGTGGCTGAGGAGTAGTTGTGGGGTATTTTGAGGGGGTTGTTGAGGAGTACCGTTGATGTGGTTTGATATAGTTTGGGTTTGATTTGTGGGAATGAGAAATTCTAAATCTTAACTCCTCGCTTCGGGAAAAGGGGTGAATGAATAACAGTGGTTCGTCCAGTCTCTTTCCTAAATGAAAACAAACCAAGACCAAAACTTGCTTCAAATGAAACCAAACGAAACCAAAAATAGAAGAATATGGATGTTACCAGAAGATTTTGTGAATAAAAGTATGTCAGTTCAACTTTCAGAAACAAAGTCAAGCTTTAGCTTTGTGAGGTGGGATTGGTAGTCGAAAGAAATTTAGATTGTAGAAGGTGAGAAGAAATCAATATAATGGAAGATAATGAGGTTGATTTTTTGAATTACTTCATATTTAGGACTTGGATAGAATGATTGAGGTTGCTTGCTACGGTTAGTCTAATAAATTTGAGTTGATGTAGTTGATACAGTCAATACAGCGTGGTTGATAGGATAGGGTTTGATTTTCGATAAGTATGCTATGGGTATGATACAGTATAAAATGATGTGATGTAATCTTATTCTTGATTTAGTGATGGTGAATATTATGAATAGTGGATTTATTTTGTGGATGGTGTGATAGGGTGGAGTGGTTTGAAGAGGGCATGATGGCTGTATGTGAATATGAATATGAATGTGAATGGGGATGGGTGCCTAGTATTATTATTTGGGTTGTGAGGGAGGAGATGGTGAGGAGATGGTGGGAGAAGTGAATATATGAGATGGGGTTTTTCTATTGAAGCTGTTGTAATGGTTTATAAGTGATTGGAGTAATTGTCATTGTAGTGATGGATTCGAAGGAAGAGATGAAAAGTTACGGTAGGTACCTAGTGTTTCTTAAAGGTTATCTCATCTCATCATTTTTCAGTATGATAGATTTACTGTTATTCTACCTACTTATTCAATTCATTCCATCAATATCTAATAGTAGGTATAAACAAAATTATGAAGACTCCTGGAGCGATTACTTATAACCTATTGTACCAAGATTCTTTACCAACTTCTCTAAAAATGCTATTATTTGTTTCCCTTCTTCTTTTATCCTTCTTGACTGCACTGATTGATATATGGATACAATGGCTTCTAAATACTTCCAATAGTTCTCAGAATGATAACATTACATCCGCCAAAATCCTCAAGTTACTCTCTACAATTCCTATCATGTACCATCAAATAGCACTCATCGGCACATCCCTAGCCTAGCCTAATCGGTGAGACAGTAGAAACTTTTCAATCTCTTCAATTAGTCAGTGAAAATATGCTTTGGCTTGTAGAATATATGTCGAGGGTGTGGTGATTTTGAGCATGTTTTGAAGGGGTTTTCTGGATTATTTCATCACCACAGTTCATAATATACTAAACTAATGAACGAAATATCAGCAGTATCTTAATGTCACTAAGTCATTCAATCATGATTAGAATATCACTAGAGTAGTCACCAGCTACCTAACTACACAATACAGATAATCCCGCACTCACTTACTTTCTACTATTTATTCTTCCCCTGACCCTCTCCACTCCCACCAACCTTCTTCTTCCTCGACTTCCTCGCTTCTCTAGCAATCCCCTCAACAACCTTCCTTCCCGGCGATGACACTCCTCCCAATTTATACAACTTCGGATCCAAACTCTCATGCGCCCACCGATTCTTTTTAATAAACGGCTTAAATTGTTCATCTATAGCATCGATAAGCGCATTTGCTTTTAGTTCTCCTTCGAGTTCTTTCTCTTGGTCATTTTTCGGGGGAGGTGTGGGGCGAGTTTTAGGAGTAGAGGTTCTGGTGCTGGTGCTGGTGCTCGTGCTGTGACTCGAATGTTCTTCTGGTTTTTTAGTTGCATGGTTATCTTCTCGTATGCGTGAGCTTAGGTTGGATGGATTTTTGTGGAGCGTGATCATATTGGGGAGTAGAGAAGCTTGGTGTGCGTAGGTGATGAATTGTTTCTATGTCTTACAAAAGATTTATAAATACTCCCGATCCTCGATCTAACAAACAAACATTTTTATATAAATTTATCCGTCCCTATCCTACGTGTATACGTAACTTTGGCGCCTCGAATCTCATTGTGGTATACATAGATGGGAATCACAGGTCTGGATTCTGGTGGCCAGGGTTTGGCCTCGTTCAGGCTACATTATTTGCATTGTTTATTTGCATTGTTTATTTGCATTGTTTATTTGCATTGTTTATTTGCATTGTTTATTTGCATTGTTTATTTGCATTGTTGCTATATTTTACGTATTAGCATGATCTATTTAAGTCTATGGGAAGGGAATAGATACTTAATGTATGTTGAATTTGGGAGGGTTCTCTAGACTTTCTTAGACTGCGGCTGCGAGAAAAGGCAGAATGGAAATGGCAGAACCTCGAATCACCTAATTATACTTGGGCACCATCATTATCATACTGGGAAAGGCCTCCAAAATCGATCTTATTGGTTGATGTATATTCAATAGTCGCCGCTGAAACATTTCCACATATGGAAAATTATTGAGTGATTTTTACCGCTTTGGGGCAGGATTATTTTCAGTTGAGAAGGTTTTGCGGTGAGAAGGTAGTAAGTAGAAGGAAACATTGTGGAAGAGAAAGTGGGAGGACAGAGGCGACATGGAGTAGACTCATAACTTTTCTACGTGGTGCTGTTAGTAATTGATGACTCTTCGTTGATAAATTTGGGGGAAAATCAGAGCTCACATTGTACACCCATCCATTATGTTGACTTCTCATTTTCGTAATTTGCTATTTCTGGAATTCCTGAGGTATTTTCGACTAGCTAATGCTCGAGCATATTGATCTGCAAATTAGCACATCCACAAAGGTAACCTATAGACTGTGTCAGTGAGGTTTCCAGAATATTTGTAAAAGGTAAGAATGTTGAGGTCTGACTTCTAGTCATCAGTGCTTGTACGTACACGTCTTGTAGACCTGGTCCTGACTCCTGACCGAAACCTTCGTAGCTACCAACATATATTTAAGCTTTCTCAAGAAACCTCATTTTAGTTCCTTAGATATGCTCATATTGGACATCGTCATCCACTGTGACATTGAAACACTACTCGCGAGGTGGTTAAATTGGATTTTTTGCAGTGTTCCTTCTAGGCCAATATCATCGGTCATTGGTTTTTCTTGTATCCTTTGCAATTCGGATTTTCCTGCTCTATGTATGCGTAGACCTTTTTGGATATATATTCGTACTGCATGACGTCTCGATTCTTGTCTTAGCCTGTGGGATATCCTCATAAGGTATGATTGCTGTTACCGTCCTCGTCCTCGCCCACCGAGTGCGTTCTTGTCTCTACCTATTCCTTCTTGTCGACCTTTTGCACTGTAGCACACAGGTTATCTCTCGCTGATTTCGAGAGCTTCGTCTTTAGCATCGGTTAGGATTGGATGTCTCCATTTTCTTTCACAGAGTTTAGAAGTCGTGCCACAGAGTTTAGAAGTCGTGCTTCGGTCGCATTATGAGGATTTAGGCTGTAGCCTGACTCAGCTTCTGTATACGTGGTCAGCAATGCTATCATAACAAGTGTAGAGAAAACTGGAGAGTCTCTACTTGGGATCTTGAGGCACTGAGTGCAACTTTGAGTTAATTTTGATTGTGAATTCGCTGTATTCTTCAGGAAGTACCTTGTGATTAATTCGAGACTTTAGCAACGCTGTGGCTGTAATGATGAACTTCGAGCCTTTGGTTGCGCTCTTATTTGAAAATATAACTTGCCTTCATAATTCTATAAACATTAGACCATGTCCAATATCTTGCCGCACATCATAGTTTATTCCCGAGAAAGTAGTAATCAATAGTCGCCCGCCTAGTAATCTTTCTGATTGAGATGCGAATGTGATAGCGATTTCACAAGACAATGTAGCTGAAATATAGAAAAAATATAAGACGGGCGAAAATTACCGCTGCCTCGTCTCAATTCTATCAATCACCCCGAGAGACTTCTCCACTTTTCAACACCATGAAAATGAGAAACCCCCAAGAAATAAAGATACCTTCCTTTCTAGCAAGATATTTAAACTCCAATTTCAGTAGGTAAGATGTATTCTTACGACTACTAGTTAGTTGAATAGGTATTATTTGAATTTGTTCCGGATATGTACAGTGTTGGTGCTTTTCCTTCCGAGCTCGCTAACCCTTTATCAAAAACAGTGAAAGACAAAATGAGGACATGACTGCTTGGGAGAGAAATGCTTCATCAGGCAAAGTAATAAAAGAGATTCAAGACAAAAGAAAATCTTAAAAATAGTACTTGAGCATCCATATGATAGCTCTGACGTTATACACTTTATTAATCGAAGTAGTAGTTCGAAGGCGGTGAATTCAGCATGATGAGCTGAAATGTTCACTAACACTTCGACGAAGCGTACTAATGGTGAGTTCTAATTGGATGTCTTCTTTTGCATGGAAAGATCCACTTGTGCTGTATCCATAAATACTTGCTAGAAACCGGAGGATGGTAGGCTGTAGATATTTTGTGAACAATTTTTTGTTTTCTTTTGACGGCTAACAACAAGAGGGTAAGATGTGAGGGATCAGCTAATCGATATAGTTGTAAATACCAATTAAATATACCTAATCTATTCAAAAATTAGTAAAACATTGACCACAACTCCGCAAAAAGCTTTCATGTTGCAATGCCATGCTACTATATATGAAAGCCAACTCTGTGCTAATGGCCATCGACCAAAGAAATAAAAACAAAAGCCGCCCCTCTCTTCCACTCGAAAGCTCTTCTGCACACCTCTTCCGTCCAGACCCACCATAAATCATAGTCGCGCAGTCTCACCTCTCTCAAAATTCTCACCTACTCCTCATAAAAACATAAACAACAATAACAATACAGCGGCTTCGAAAAAGGGAAAAAAGAAACTTTGCAACCCACCTTCTTCTACCTTCTTGAAAACTAAAACCAAAAAAAAATACAACGGCAGTTTGTTATGTACATGCTCACTGAGGCAGCATGCATGTATATACCAAATTGCGTATTGTGATCAGATCTAATCAAAAATATATCTTCATGGAACATGATAAACCTGGTCACTAACTAGAAAGGTTCATTACCAAAGTTCACTACCGGAAATCAACATGAATTCTTTCAACATTCATGATGAAACTCATTACTACCTGACTATCTAGGGGGAAAAATCTTTTCCTTTCCTCTGGTCTAATAAGTCTTCTCTTATTCATTCCTCTCTCTCTTCTCCCTCTGAATATATCTCAATCACCGCCCCCCTCCCAAGCTCACCCCTCTTTTGCTTAACGAAAATTTTAACACAATGCAAATACAAGGACTCAGATTTAGGTATTGACCTGCAACACTCGTTGGAAATTTGGTTGTATCTCCTTACAATCTATATATCCAACAATATCCAAACATTATCTCCAAATCCATAAGCATAGAAGCAATGGTCACAGCAAGCTCTCTCTCTCTCTCTCCGGGTAGTTTCAAGTACAGTACTAATTAATTATCATGTGCCAGCAGAACTTATCCTACACTACTACGAGAAATTCCTACCTAGACGGCGAGGAAGCAGGACGAGAATCTCAAACTATCATTTATACACCTCAAACAAAATTCAAACGACGAGTTCGATGCAAAGTGCCTCGCGGAGGTTGATTATTTTCGCACACCCTTTACAAAATCACTAAGAATCAACACAGGTAGTCAAACGAGACATGGGGGAAATACATATACAGAGGAGTGCGAAGGAGACAGAGATTGTGGTGAGATATGAGGCAGATTATATTAATGGGTAGTGCTGGGCATGGAGCCGATGCAAAATTGATGTTCAAGCTGCCTATGATGAAAGTCTATTAACGAATTGGACCTCTTACAACAAGAAGCATCCTACATACAGTCTGGCCGCTACAGTAATACAAAAGCCGACAAAGAAGAAGTGGAAAACAAGAAGGAACGACAAGGCCTATCATGCTAGTATGAAGGTGTGTAAGCAGTATGTAACCACCTACGCGACGGAAAGACCTCAACCATTGGAATACGCAAACAAGTTATTTAGCTCGGAGCTAAGAGGAGGATGGAGAAAAAGATTGACCGGGACGGAATAACACATGAGTGATATGAGATTGTTTTTCCAAGCAGCATACTAAAAAACCCAAAGCTCTAAATAGCTTCATAATACCGCATAAAAAGAAGATGCAAACATAGGCTGAGTCTCGGAATTGTGCGCATCTTGCATCGTGTATGCCATTAATCCGAGAAGGCAACAATAACAAGACAGGTAGCAAAGATAGACACCCCTAAGTAGCACTGCTTCAATGTCTAAGAATCTCTGAATTCCCCAAGTTCCAACTCCCAAGGCAAAGCTATGATAGTAATCTCATGACCAATTCCCCCTGAATCCACTGACGCCTGTGTGCTCCTAAATACCTAGTTCAAGCACGAAGCAGTCAATACCGGAGTCTATTCCTCTCTCTTGCGTTCCGCCTTCAAAGTCACACATCATAAAGCGGTGATGTCACAGTCGATTATCTCATAAAGTCAAAGCTAATCTAAAACAACAGGAGATGATATAAATAGCACTTGAATCAATGAGGAAATGTTGGGCCCCATTGGTCAATACGAGATATTGATCAATATACCACCCCATTGATCAATACTTTGAAGCTAGTAGCTTCGGACGTCCCATTGATCAATAGGACGATTTTACTACCTTACTATAAAAATAATGAGGATATACTATTTGCTTTTTTTGAAG
>NGKJ01000007.1:133638-156483 GCA_002162495.1 Myriosclerotinia curreyana
GGGGGGAGGTCGCTGGTCGTTAAGTAGTTCTACGTGGTACACCTGGTGTTTAACGTGCAGCAGTTCGTGCTAATCAGTCGTGCTAGTCAGTCGTGCTAGTCAGTCGTGCTAGTCAGTCGTGCTAGTCAGTCGTGCTAGTCAGTCGTGCTAGTCAGTCGTGCTATTCAGTCGTGCTATTCAGTCAGTCGTGCTAGGTAAATGTATGGAACTCGTGCAGATGGGGTTTCTCATGCGAGCCCCCAATCTCAAGATGCAGATGCATCAGCTTTGACCATTAGACTGGCGCAGAAACTGGTGCGGTAGTATCAGAAAGATGTTGTGATTAACCCCCACGCCGGGATGCTGATATTTTCTACGGGTTCTAGCAAGAATTGTGTAGTTTGGTGGAATATATTGCGGGTAAGTATATTAAGAAGATCCTCTGTCTAAGAAAATTCTACAACGCCGACTTCTTCAACGGGATACTCAATCCTTTACAATCCATATCCCCAATAACATAAATTGGGTTTTATTGTGATTTCCTGCTCTATGATGCATGAGGTATTTCTTACTTTTCCTGTCATTTATCACATTAGGCCCGGTCACAAGCATGAAAGTACCGGCAAAATTGTTAACACGACACGCGAGGCAAAATGTGTTTATCGCTGTGTGAAACAAAAGGTCTTCCATAATATTTGTTGGGTAGCAAATATGAAGAAGGCGAACAGATCATTTGCGTGAACAAGATAATAAAGGTCATCCAAGCCGGAACCCGATATTGTAATGCGGCTGGCTCCATTACTTTCACCGAATTTGGAATTTTGTGTAGCTATATCATATGAAACTCCAATTAATTTTTCTGCAGTAAGGGGCGGCTCTTTGTTGTATCAGGCTTTTCTACATGACTGCTTGGGCTGTCACAGGTATCGAAACTCGAGAAACGATCAATTTTTGAGCACGGTTAGGTTTCCAACTGGACTCGCCATTTCAAATGAACTCAATATGCCAAATGTTTCAATGTGTCAAGGGTCAAGAACTATGCTCGACCAAAGAATCTCTAGCCCAGTTTATTGGAAACCCACCGACTCGCGAGGGATGCATTTTGAGATTTCACAGCCGCTCATGCGGACCAATGCATTCATATCTTCCGTCTGTCAGCCTTCAGCTTCGTCTCACAATATCTTTCCGCTGCACCAGCGACTGGTAGAGCCCCATATTCGAAGATTAGTATTGAAACATCAAGATGAGATTATTTTTCGCGCGGTGAGCCCCAGAAGCTGTGTACTCATCACCTTGCTTGGATAAGTCACGCGCCATAAGATTTTATACCCACCTCGACGACAGGCTTCCATTTACTTACCATTCGGAATCAAGCTCATATATTGGCCGAGAAATTAACACCGAGGTAAGCACCACGATCAAGGGGCGTCCAAGACGCGAGTCCTTCAAGTCCCACACCGTCTCGAGACCGTTTATAGGTACGCTGCTACCTATTTCATTACCATTCCCTGTCTGCTATTCTGAGCGGCTCAACACACGGTCAGCATCTCGACGTGACGGTACCGCAAAGGCAAACGCACTAAATCGATCCCAGCAAGCGATAATGGAGAGATGATGCGCGATCGATCCTTCACCGAGTCTGGCCAGTCCATGGATTGGACGATACTGGCCGCGTCGCGGAGAATAAGATCTCCAGTCGCACCCTACGCAAGCCTAAATTGGATGGCGAAATTGGTCACAGTCATTCTACTGGGCAATAGTCATCCGAAGAGTATCGACGATGACATGCCCAGCCATGACCTGTGTGGGACGACTGCGGCGATCGAATCACCGGCAACAGTGTTGACATTCAGTCCTGAGAAATTGATTAGTCTACAGGACGAATATTGGCAAAGCAGGGGCGCTCGTAATACTCATTTGAGCCAAAGCGTTTCGTAGATGGTAGTTGAGTAATCGAGATCGCGACCAAATTTCCTCAATCAACTCACAGGGTGTAGATATCTGTCATCATATGGCAAACAAGAGCAGGGAGCCAAAGCGAGGATGAGGATTGTAAGCCTTGGAGTCACGGTTGCAATAGACATATTCGTGAACAAACGAGTCGCAAAATTGCAACTTGGAAGGCGAATATTGATTGTGTTATCCGCATATATAATCATCCGGCGCTGAGAACACAGCTGTCGAGGTTCATCTCAGGGGCGTACTGCTGGGTGGCGCTAACGCCACAGCATCCGAACCTGGCGGAACGTTACCTGCGTACATGTGGAAAGGAATCTTCCAAATATCTTGGATGGTGCATAGTAGGACTCAAATATCAATTACTATAATGTACCTATAAATAGAAAATTGAAATTCTTGATATTATAGAAACCGTAACCCACAGCCTCCAAAATTCGTCAGGAGGCATTGCATTTGCCATCAGCCACATGTAACCTTACAGTCAGCTCCGAGCCAATGAATTTTTCGGTTGTAGCTGCACAAATTTTCCACGTGCCAATCGGACGGAATCTTTTGTTGAAAACACAGTCTTGGCCGAAATATTTTCTGGATGCGAAGAGTTTTCCGCGGGCATAGACGGAAGAGTAAGCCCGGAGCGGAAAGTGAGCGGAAGAGAACGAAAGAAAGCAATTGTCATGCAATTTCAGTACGGTAGCAATGGGATGACTCGCCTCCTTCGGGTTTCACCGACCGTATCCGGCAAGGGCGAGTCCGAGGGAACAGGAGATATTTTCCATACCACTATCACGACATCTCCGGATGAAAATCTCCTGTCTACTTTAAAGCGTCCGCTAGGCTTCTACTTTTGAGTATTCTCACGAGAAAGCGAGCGGCATAGGGGCAGCGGGGAGCTTGATCATACAGAATGGCGCCGTGAGGCAAGCTCCCGTGACATCTGCTCTATTCGCGTATCCCATCATTTACGACGGGTAGAAGCATAAAGAAATGGGAGAAAACATAGCATATGTGCATGTGTCGTAAAACTAATGCTCGTGTGCACGCCGCATGAAGGCCTATCTGCATAGATTTTCTCATTGGAGAAGTGTTTGACATTTTTCGCGGTGAAGAAATGGAACGATTCCTTCCCACGACTTTCAGATTTCAACATCATGGGATAGAATCGTTTCATTCTCAAGTGGAATCCAGCCTTAACGCGCACTTGCGCAGGTCGGTGGTTAGAAGTATATATGAGAGCTATTCGCGTCTTTCGGTACTCAGCCTCAATATGTGCGTCAACAGGTCATGAAGTTTTGAGGCTGGTAGAACTCTTGACATGAAATATCTGCCGTGACTTATATCATGAATCACATCTTGGCTGGCCGTCAGTGGCTTTGAGATATATTTGTTTTTCTAAGATTCAGCTGATCCTTAAGATCGCCCGGGAAAAGAAACATAATCATAGTAAAAGATGATAGGAACCTAGAATTTGGCAAGGAGAACCCCTTCAAGAATTTTCGCATAAGAAAATGTACCATTGAATGTTAACCCTTATTTCCTGATTGATAGGGCCAGCTCGGCATATATGAAATTTGCAATGTCCGAATATTCGATACCCGTGCCGCACCTACGTTGAGGGATTTTCAGTACAAACGAGGCATTCAAACTCAATAATTCTAAAAAGCGGTGAAATTTAGAAAAGTCTCAGCGGGGTTATGCTTTCAATTTGATCAATGTTTCCGTAGTGATCAGTGCTGCACTTGCTCACAGAGATCCCCGGCGTAATTCGCATGAAAGGAAGGATTGAAGGCAGAATATTACAATAATCTTAAAACTTCTCTGAGCTCTTCCCTTGTTCCTTTAGGAAATTGGTAGGCTGGAAAGTGTGGTAAGATTTCCTGAGCTTGAAGTTTGGGGCAGGTGGATAATTTTGATAATAGGCAATGATTCGGTAAGGATTCATGCCGAACTATGCCTTTGATATGCCTAGAATTCGTAGGCGCTATTTGGATGGGATAGCTTCAAGAAATTAAGGCTCAATCTCGTGTGTCTCTGAAATCGTCACGAGCTTCTTGAAACGTGTACCGCCATTGAGGAGCCAAATGACATACGATCCTTCTCGATAATGATGAACCAACTGTAGGTCAGCATCTGAGTCTGAGTCTGAGTTTGAGTCTAGTGAGTCAACTCCTGAATGTCACCGATGAGGAATTGATTTGGACACCAACGACTTGGTGACTCTAATCCTGAGATCAACAGATATTTTCTTCGAAAGGGAGACGAATAGTTTGTAGCATCAGCTGACAAACACAAACAGAAAGCTGAAGACCTTAGCACCTTCATCTTACTTAGAGTAATGCGTGCGTGTGTACAACAGTTAGACCGCTTGGATTCTTGTCTTACTTATGCTCGTACTCGTAAATCAGTGAATGATTGTTGAGGAGCAGAATATGTAGAGGAAAGTTTGATGATGAAGCAAGAAGAGAATGTTGGTCGGTGGGTGGCAGTTAGTCGAGATATTATGTCAACTTAAGATAGGGGAGGTTGAATCACACGTCATATGGTTTGGAGATGCCTGGCGAACCCCAAGTTTGAGTGAGAAAGGGATGGATATATCTAGTACCGTAAAGCTTAAGGCTGATCTGATGAGACCGAACATCGAAGTTTGGGGCTATATGCATCTAGGAGTTAGACAGGAATTACCCGCTTGTATATTTATATATAAGCAACTCCATGGGGAGTTGCAGATTAACTGTGTCTAGAAGAAGGAATATTGATTCGAATAGAATTAGTAGCAGCT
Organism: Myriosclerotinia curreyana; assembly: GCA_002162495.1. NCBI lineage: Eukaryota > Fungi > Ascomycota > Leotiomycetes > Helotiales > Sclerotiniaceae > Myriosclerotinia > Myriosclerotinia curreyana. Next base: position 138,353 of record NGKJ01000007.1, read on the forward strand.
ATAAATATTATATATTACGTACCGGTATATATATATATATATATAAATCTCAACCTGCATCTAGAAGTAACAAATTATATATTTTATAATGTTTTATAGAATCCAGTTGTATATTATTATTTATAGATTGTAATTATTACCTACTTAACCTTTTTGTGGTACTCTTGGATAATTAGATAATCCTAGGGGATATTTCGGTGAGAGAATTGAGAGAATGAGGGGGGGAGGCTCTGACACCTAACAACTTGGTTTGCAAAATGGTTCGCAATAATGGATTTGCCTCATTGTTCCTTCAATTTTGGAGCCTCAGTTCTTCTATATGATCTCTATATGATCTCTATATGATCCAAGAGGGCATTCTCAATCTGCATCTTATTTTCCCTTCATCACAAAAGTCATTTATTTGCTTTTTATTTAAAGTCATTGATATATTAATTTCAATTGAATTGAATTGAATTGAATTGACAGAACGAAACCAAGACCAATAACAAGTCAACAAACATATTTGTCACCAGTACCTTATAACTTAGGCTGCATGTACTTGTTAACCCGAACCCCCATCTCCAATTTCAAATCAAGTCCGGTATGTTAAAACATCTTCTCAAATAATGTCCAGATAATGTCACGACGACAGCAATCCAAACATGGTCATGGTACTGATAAGATTTCAGAAATGAACAAAACGAAAGTAGATGTAAGCGACCTATGGATACAACATCAGCGTCGAAATACAAAGACTACTCAATCTTGGGCCTGCATATATTGCCCAGAGCGAAAGATATGCCTCTCAGAAATCGACTTATGGAACCATGCAGAAAAGGACCATCGGGATAAAATCCCATCTGATCAAGAGGAACTTAAGCGATTTCGAAAATCTTATGAGGGCAATAGTGCACTGAAAAGGTCAGTTGATCAAGGGGACAATTATATGTGTGGGGGCGAGAGATATGCAAGGCTGTGTCCTACCTTTGATGGGAAAAGTAAGGCTGACTCAAAGCACAAAGGCCGACAAAAGATGACTCTCAACCACCCCGGAAACCTTCAAACAATGAGGCTGCTGCGACTCAAGCAGACCCCTCCCCTCTACAGTCACAATCACAATCTAAGCGACCCCTCAATGCTCCTCAGCCTACTCGATCGCTTTTTGGTCTTCAAGCATTAAATTTGGGACCAAATGAAGATAACACTATGGAGCACGAAGAAAACCCAACAGATCAACCGCGCAAGAGAGCTGCTGTCGGAGATGGTATATCGGCCGGTTCTGAATCACCATTCCGCGAAACCTCGGATTCCCCCCCTCCACGAAAATCCCTAGCTCGACCAACCTCTGGACCATTTTCCACATCAGATACAGAAACTCGCCGACAGGTTACAAAGGGACAACTGTGGACCCCTGATCAAGACTCGCCATTCACAAGATCATCCTTTGATCCATCAAACATTGCTTCTATTCAAGCCTCAAAGTCTCGAGCTCAAGCGCTCAAACCAGCAAATCGAAGACCCATGAGAACATCTTCACCTCAAACTACACCCCGGCCAGCACCTCATGCAAGCCAGCAACATCACCATCATCATGCTCAGGCTAATACTAATGCGCCATCTGCAATATTACCCAACAGGACAGCCGCGGAAACCGAATCAAGATCTCAAAGTGAGGATTATGGCATTATTCTTCAGCCAGAAACAAGACCTATCTCTCAAGAGCAACTCGTAGCAGAGGTTAAGGGGATATATGCTGGCCTGGTAATGGTTGAAGCCAAGTGCATCGAAGTTGATAATAAGCAAGCTACACTTGCCCAGGGTGATCCTGCCGCACAACCGAAGCTTAACGATGAGCAATGGCAAGCTCTTATTGCTTTGCATCGTACTTTGCTTCATGAGCATCATGACTTCTTTTTAGCATCTCAACATCCATCTGCTAGTCCTGCTTTACGTCGGTTAGCATCAAAATATGCTATGCCTGCTAGAATGTGGCGACATGGGATTCATTCCTTCTTGGAACTTCTCAGACACCGATTACCTGCTTCCCTTGATCATATGCTTGCATTCATATACTTGGCATATTCGATGATGGCTCTATTGTACGAGACTGTACCAGCTTTCGAAGATACTTGGATTGAGTGCTTGGGAGATTTAGGGCGATACAGGATGGCAATTGAGGATGACGATATCAGAGACAGAGAGGTCTGGACTGGTGTAGCCCGTCATTGGTACTCAAAAGCTTCTGATAAAGCCCCCACGACTGGTAGGCTGTATCATCACCTTGCTATTTTAGCCCGACCAAATGCTCTGCAACAATTGTATTACTATGCAAAATCGTTGTGTGTTGTAGTGCCTTTCACGTCTGCACGAGAATCGATACTTACACTCTTTGACCCTGTTCTCAATGCTGAGAATGGGCAAGGTCAGTATCGATTGCCACCTTTGGATACTGCATTCATTCGAGCTCACGGACATTTATTCACAAACAGAACCATGGAGAGGTTTGAACCTGCAGTAAAAGAGTTCCTTGGACTACTTGACAGTCATATCGGCCGAGTTACAAAAAAGTTCATGGAGCAAGGCTGTCATATCGCAATCGCCAATAATGTTGCAATGCTTGGATTTGCCTCCAAAGATAATCCTCTCATGAAGGCTATTACACCTTCTTCGGAAAGTAAAGCAGTTGATGTTGATATGGATGATACTCGGGACGAATCTTCTCCCTCTATGATAGCATTCAAGCATGCACAGATTCTCAGCAATTCTGCATTGGAGATTGTATTGCAAAGAATAGGCGATCCAAATGTTCTCCCTTTCATTCACGTATCTCTCGTTTTCATGTATCGAATGTCTCATTTTCCAGCTGCGATGGATATTTTGGCACCGGCATTCCCATGGAAATCTCTGGCGATTATGCTTAACACGTTAGTTAAATCCTACAAGACCCTCAACCGCATTGAGGATGATAAGTTTCCACTACCAGAGAAGGATGATGTCCGCCCCTTTCCTGAAGACTTTGGATTGCGCGGCCTATTATGGGAAAAATGCTTCCCTGAAAGATGGTTCCTCAATGAGAAGACTGATGAAGAAGAGAAGTATCACGAGCTTCCATCTATGCTCGAGCAACGCAAAGAACGAATATTATGGCTAGCTTGTCGGATTGCTGATGCCGGTCCATGGATTAACTTCGATAGTTCCAAGCCAGAGTTTTCTGTTCCGTCGCCTGATGCAGATCATCAATCTATCGAAGAGTCAATCATGGAGAGTAGTGCTGCAGACGTGGAGGCCCTGAAGGCCCGGTCTTTGACTTTCGCTTCAGCGACTACTAATGATACCCTCACAAGGGCAAACACTTGGTCAAGCGTTGATTCTGATCCCGCTGAAGAAGACATGTCATCGGTCACCATGGCTGCGGCAGATAAATCTCCTTCGTGAATGAGCAGTGGAAGCGACTCCTTTGTTGGAGATGACTATCAAAATTTAAACAATTTACAATACTGGGAGGGCTTGACTTGAGAATGATTAAAGAAACTCTATCAAATTGACGGTATGTGCCACGGCAACCTCAGAGTAGCATTGAAACTGATGAAATGTGCAGATTTTATCCTAGCAAGTCGTGCAACACGCTTCATGAATCCTTGGAAAATTTTCAGTGCTTGGAAAATGGTCTTCATGGACATTTTTTCACGAACGACGGTGGAGATACAAACATTTACACAGCCAGATAACATGTGGTCTTTTCTTCGGTGGCAGGATGGGAAATTGGTGTGTATCTATGGTCCCGAAACTAAAGCATTCATGGATTTTGGCATAATCTAATTCAGTCTCTCATGAGAATACTTTATACGTTATTTTCTTTTTCGATTCTCTTGGTATTCTCGGCTCCGGCTGCCGACGTTGGTTTCTCGTATTTCAATGTAATGCAGTCATGAGATTCACGATTGATGAAGTTTACGCATATTTTGACTGGTTATAACACTTGATTGAAAGTGATTTTGTGTGAGTTGATGTGAACGGAATTGTTTGCTCTACGAAGATTGCTTTGCTGATTCGCCCAGCAAGCAACGACATATGGCTTATATTGAAGAGTCACTAAAGAACGATGCCCAAAGCGACGCCGCCTTGAGACCATCTGTCCAGGATCACGAGATCCCCACGGTAGTTCTGGACCGAAGGAATAATCGATGAGGCAAATTCGGTATATTCTAGTAATGTCGGTTGAATCATCGGGGACACGGTTAAATGTTGCTTAGCCGAGGTGTAACACTCAACCCAAAAATTACTCAAGTGTGGTAATGGGTGCCAAAACTCAAATTCATTCCATCACACAACGCCCTTTTTCATTTCCTACATATGATTTGATATATTTCATTCTTTTGCAGATCGATGACGACGTGGAATCGAGCATACGGTACCTATTGGTCTCCTATTTCGGCGGCGCACATACACAGAAAAATAGCTTGAAAGCCTAACCGGCTCGATTTATATAATGGAAAGGATGCCTGAGTATGTTCCCGACCTTTTATGCCGATGTCTTGCCGATTGGAAGTATAGTCAAAGGACCATTTTCGATGCACCATTCTACTACACGAATTGCCTCACACCATCGCCTGCTACATCTTTGCGATTCACAGGATTCGCTGGCAAGAATAAGCAGGTGAAAGCCTCTATTATAGTTCCGCCTACCGGCCGTCTGTGTGTTCTTATGACGTTGGAAGCATAGTTCCAATGATCGCATCATCTCGGGCTTTTTTCAAGCACTCATACAAATCGCCATGTAAATCAAGAGGCTTACTTTTTGCTAAGCAGAGTTTGAACGTCGCAAGAGAACAGATCACCGACCACGTGGAAAGGTTCTCCTTAGTTTTTGATTCTTACCGCTAAGAAGGCAGAGACCTGACTAGAAACTTCAAATGTCACACGATGGAACAATTGCTACACTTCCCACGAGACTTCAATGCGTTCCATCGGCTCTAGAACTGCTCGGCAAGCCTTCTCTGGGTTGCGATGCAATGCTTTACTTTGAGATTCAGCCTTATCGCGTCATTTATCACCGCATAAAAGGCGCGCCAATAAAATCGTCCCGCTGATTACCACTTTCTCATTCTTCTCACAGAGTTTCAGGAATGAAAGGCAAATCAAGCCAAAATCTTACATGCATTCTTGGGATGAAACCATCGTAAGAACTGAGTCTGGGCGAAGTGTGTTCCATTTATAAGAGTCAGAAACGGCTCCATAATGCCCTTCGGTATACCAAGAGCCGGTGACGAAGAATTTTTACCCTCCTGTTCGGCTTTCTTGGATTGAAGTTCAATCTTACGATCGCGATAAAGCAGTATGATCTATTCTCAGAGCTGCGCCATGTGGAAAAGAGCCCCATGACCGGGTGGAAGCTTGATTTCCCCATTGCATGGCTTCTTTTCGTCGATTGGTGTGGGCTGTGCGGGGTAACGCTGAAGAAGGCTACCTTGGCGCAAGATTCAAGTGATTGCTGCTATGTGAGAGAAAAGGCTACGAGGCTGACCAAGAGATTTTGACTCGGTACAATGAATGAGCCATTGAAAGAGATCTTCTTTATTTCAAGATCAAGTCTCGAAATAACTTTTCAGTCTATATAATAATCTATTTTCATTCAGATCAAACACAATAGTCTCGTGAAGTCTCATGTCATGCGACGGTGACAGTGGTCGCGAGTGGGCTGAAAACCTCGCGCTTCGGACCGTGCCACGCACGAGTCTACCGCGTGCATCAATGTAAACTCAGCAGTATGTATTGCATGAACTGATAAGATTTCTGCTTATCGATACATAAGATATAACGAATCTGGAATATGTCCAGACCGCTTCTTGAACCTTCAGAAACATCCTACACTGAAAACCTTTCGAGTTGCAGTTTCGCTTCCGACAAGTCGAAATGATAATGCAGCAGGGGACCTCTAGTTTTCTCCCACTCTTAATGTTGTCGAGCAGGATTACCCGTCATCAAACTTGCTCACCCTACGAGTCGGATTGCCTTATTCCTTATGGCTAACATTCTTCATATAATTTCTCACTATGTAAATGAGAATATTATGCACCAAAGGATGCCTCATACAATAAGAAGATAAGGCCAATCACGTATTATTACATCACTATCGTCTACGCTTATTTTTTGAGTATGTCAAACTATTCCTTCATCAACACTGTAGAGAGCCGATGTAACCCGATGCCGCTTATGGCCCGCTCATCGGAGGCAATGCATGTATTATCGGTCAAATTGGCGAGACAACCGCAAGGCAACCGCGAAACATACATGCGCCTGTAAGCCTGTAAGCACGATCTGACTGCATACCAGGGAAGCCCCCGGTGAACAATATTGTAACACGACGGAATTAATCGGGTTTTGAACGGTAAGTTCCATGAACAAAGCAACGGCAACGCTAGTTAAATGGACTCTGCAGATCCCAAGCTAGGGTTAGCCCGAGTCGGCTAAAAAGGAGAGGTGAGGGGTAGAGGTGAGACCCGGGGAAATAAGACGGGTCCCCTCCGTGGATCCGAATCCGGAAAGTCGGAGAGATGATCTTAGATGGTATGATTGTAAATCAACCATGCATTTATTACAATATATGATCATTATTCCCCTCAAACATCACTGACGCGGGTGAGAAGTTTGCCTTACGATTATTTGCTCTGTTGCTGGGCGATGATATTATGCACATGTACATGTGATCTTGGACTTCTCCGTATCTCCTCGGGAGAGTGAGGGAAGTGCGAAGAGATAAATTGGGGAAATGGATTGGGGGTGATTTTTGTTTGGTTAGGCTTGCGCAACTATATTTTTTAGTCCTTGATCATGGGGAAATTCTTCATTTCATGTATATATATCTATATTTAGAGCCGTGGAATGAATTCTAAATATTGAGGCTGTTATGCATCTACATCTAATAAAGAAATGATGTGCATGAGCAACAAATTCACATAGGTGTCTGTCACACTGTACACTGTCACGAAATTTCAGCTCTTAAGATCACCGTGACACTATCAATCTACAGAAATCGCACCAATTTCTCTCGGAATTTCCCTTATTTTCGTGTCAAACCTGTTCACAAGATAATGCACTCTCCTCAATGTAGTGTTGAGCGAGCCAAGATCATATAGTTACCCTTCTTGAACACATTGGATAAGGCGTGAGTGCTTGGTATTACTGAAGGGTGAGTTGTGTGCAGAGATTGAGAGAGATACAGTAGATTGAATAAGTTCCAGAATCATGATTGATGAAACCTTGATTTATTCGTTGAGACTATTTGACTTTGGCGTGGGAATAAATACATGATGACTTGGGTTTCGAGTGATGACTTATGAGTGAGAAATGAAAAAGTCATCGAGTGTAAAAATCAACCACCATGGAAGCTTCCCTTATAACACCAACCCTTCCTTTATTATTTCCTCCTCGAGGCTCTCTTGCCGATTTTTACCTACATTATAACGTTCATACTTCAAATACCTAATCGTTCCCGTTATATTTGAGGCTTTACAGATTCTACATCCCGCTATCGGCTATGACTTTCTATGTTGGGGATTTGTGGGGTTTGTCTTTCAGTATTGGATTAGGAGGAGATGGAGGAGTTGATGGGCGGGTTTGTAGTTTTTCCCCTCGTTGGTGTTTCTCTTTCTGGGGATGCGGAATGTAGTGAGAAATGTTGAGAAATGCTATCTTGTGGATACTGAACGACTACAAATTTATAGAACTATATGACATACCCGCTCTAGATAAGGGTCGAATAATCTGCACTTTCCTCATATCACATCACATCACATCACATTGGAATGTTAATAAAACCTAGTGGTTCGAACACATAGATGTATTCAACACAATGGATGAACAGATGCCGCAGTTTGTAGGGTACTTCCCGAGGGAAACTATTTTGGGCAGAAGACTGGAGATCGTCATTTAGTATGCATCTACTGTATATAGCGGGAAGCTTTATCGGATAGCTAAAGTCAACATAGGAAATGGAAATTGAGGGAAATTTATGCAATGTTCTTTATGAATGCAGAATCACCAAATCTCTCTCCAACCTTTTTTCTTCAATTTTTTGTTGTACCACTGTTTGAATCATGTTAGAAAAAGCCAAATTTTGCATCCTTAGATATGCGATGCATGCAACAGAAAGACAAAAGGTAACAAACCTCAGAGTTTTTCTTTTGATATTGGTTGAGTGATCTGGATCCGGAGTTGAGCCTGGATGCGTGGTGATGTTGTTTGTGATCTTAGTTCCTTCATTGTCTGTAGGCCGGACTTGAGGAGAGGGTGTGGAGTTTGTATTTTTGATATTTTTGGACTAAGCAGTACCTGAGGTTTTGGTGGTAATAGAAAGGGTGTATCAGATATCTGGAAGCTTGAAATCTATGATTTGAAAAACACCCTCTGATATGTTTCTATAAACACCACGGTACTCCAATTCTCATCAACAATTTGGTATTCAAGAAGACCAGGTCTTGGCTTTCATGACCCCAGACTATATGTCTTCAATGAAGCAATTCCAACGCTCATTTTCACGATGCTCAAGGAGTTTGCCGGAAAGTCGTCTTGTTGGGTTATTCCTGCTTAAAGCATCAAGACTTTATTTTCTAGGGGATATCAACTCTAGTGATTGAGTGAGCTCAGTCGAATCTGGTCCTTTCGTTGAATCACAATTCGATTGTATGACTATATGTTGCCTAATTTAGGTATTTGCAAGCAGTTCGAGTACACATAGAGGAGCGTATTGCTCTCGATGCCCCAGATCAATAGAGTCAAGTCTTGCAAAGGCCCTCGAGAGCGGCTAGCTTCGTAGCATGCCAGCTTTTGGGTTGTCTTCGGCCGTAAATCATACAACTGGCCTGGTTTTTCCTGGTGATGCTCTCATATGCATCACCCCTTGGGAGGAGGAATGACTGTAGGCCTTAAGGACGCTGTGTTACTTAAGTATCTGCTTCAATCTACTCTTTTAGAAGATACAGATACTGTACTTAATTTGATAAAGGAGTTTCATTAGCGACGAAAATTCTACGCTGCTTCGCTCGAAATTCTTGAACAAGCTGTCTCCTTTTCTTTTCTTCGAATCTTATGCAATCCCTTCTAACTCCATAACAAGTCCAACAACTTGCTAGATCCCGAGCTCAAAATGATACAACATAGTTTCATTACATAGCTATATTCAAGGAGGCGAAAATAGCCTCCCAGAGCCCACAGGCATCATGGGATGTGATCGAGAGCCATCCCTTATCATTCAAGCCCTTTTTCGTAATTGCGCTGTGTAGGGTATGGCTACAATTGTGGCAATCAAATCTTCGACATTTACCTTTCGCAAATTTTCATTGCGTGTTTATAGGTGGTAAAGCTCTAGCACTTCTTTTGCCTTGGAAGAAAGCAGGGTGGCTTAGGGTTAATAAGCTATGCTAACAGTCATTGCGGATTACTGCATTTCACTGCACTTTGGCTTTCAAGCAGAATTCGTGGATCATATAGATGGTTTTTAGAGGTAAATTTCGAGGGGTTACGACCGTAAGAGAGCTTGGATCCCACTGATCATGCCTATGGTGCTAAGTGTTACTGGAGGATATGTTAGGTTGGATGGGAATTTGTGTAAAATTTTGCTCGATTGTCACGACGGAGATGTAGATACCTGCTTTCGAATTGATCATACAGAATTCTCATCACGTGTATTGATGACGGATAAGAGCCTAGTGTGTACAGATGATTTCGGATCTCGGAATCCATTTTGTACATGGTCGAGCATGGCAATCCCCTCGAGAACGTCTCGTGCTTCTTTTCGGGAACTTTTTCCTCCCTCGCCAACAAACAAACCGTTAGCTGATCTAGATCGCCGGCAGTCAATGTTTCTTCCATCCTATACCCATAAGAAGAAGCTACAGTAGTAAGATCTCTAGCCACAATAAGTACAAAGGCAGATGCTAGTTTGAGATCTGCACTTTTGCATTGGTTGTCCTGGTAGTCGATCGTTTTTCAATTTCGACTTCTGTCCTCGGTCTGCTGTTTATGAAAAGTTCATTATTTGAGATTATTCTAATTGGGCTACTGAAAAGTTTCGAATTCTGTATGAATCTTGACCAACGAAGTGTTCGTTTTAGCACTATTCTCCAAACACTAGGGCGAATTATGGGGATATCCGAATTCACTTTGTCGCGAATAGCTGAGGGATATGATTCCACTAAGGACAATTACTGTTATCATGTTACTCCAGAAATTCAGGGCATGGCACGTTTGCCGTTAACTTTCGTTTTTCAGCTCGTTTGAGTACCGGCTTGACCTTAAACTAGTGTGAAGGACCGATATGATCGTCTCCTGATGCTATAAAGTTACATAGTATTCACACTACAACGTTCATAATGTTACTTTCGGAAGCGGGGTTGTGTATGGGCGGTGAGAGCTGTAGTAGTACGATCGAGGACATGTGTGCCGTTGCAAACGTTTGTTTACGCCCTCTAAGGCGCAATCGCGGAAGAGTATATGTGATGAAGATATTTTGAGTAGTTGTAACCGCTTGACAGAAGGAATTGCCAGGAATATCTATAGCACCGTTCGACCGAGTGATATTGATGTGTCCCCTTTATGTATAAATAACCCATCATACCTCGTTGAAAGATTCCTTCAATCATCATCCACTCACTTCTCAGTCTCAGCGTATAACAAACATATAAAAAACCTATCCCGCCAATATTTCCACTCTATCATTTATCTCAAATCGACAAAATGCTTGCCATTAAAGCCATTATTATCTTCATCTCCGCAGTCTCTGCCGCAGCTATCAAACGTACACCTGCCAGCATTCTCACTCATATAGCCACTATCGACACCAACGTTAAGGCTCTCACAACTGCTGTGAACAATTACAACGGTGGATTGTTGGACCTAATTACAGTCAACAGTGCTGAATCAACCTTGGACACTTGTGAGTTTCATGCCGAAGTACCTCGACATCCAATTATATTAACTCTTCATCTTAGCTATCAAGAACGCCGCCACCGACGCCAGCGCTACATCCCGGCTTTCATCCGCCGACTCCATTGCCATTCTCACAGCAACTAATAATCTCGTCCCTGATATTCTAATCTCACTCACTGCACTCGAGTCTAAGAAATCTACATTCGCCGCCCAGGGACTCACGTCTACCGTTGGAGGAGATCTAGCGACTTTGCATAAGGACACGGATACTTTTGGAAAGGCTCTCGTTGCCATTTCTTCGCCTGATGTGCAGCCACAATTAGCTACGGCTCAGAATACCATTGATGCTGCTTTTACTGCTGCGCAGGCACAGTTTTAAAGGGTTCGCGAATTCGATGATGGCATTTGAGGATGTATTTGGACAGGAAAGTCAGTGGTTGGATGGGGAATTGACTAGGTTTAAGTCAGATTTTGGATCAAATGATAATGATGGTAATAGTTTGTTTGGAGAATGATAGACGAGACCATTTGAAGTTATGAGGAATGTTTAATGAAAACCTCCATTTTGAACTGATACTTTGTGGCAACCATGAAACAATGTGCTTGTCCTTGTGAACACCCGGCCCCTATTGTTCATAAACAAATCTCTGAAAGATTCACAAATATGTCCCAAATCAATCGTTTGCTCACTTCCTATTGTGCCACAAAACACAACAGCTCAAATATTAGAGTACCAGCTAGAGGAAGAAGAAAACTTGATGCAACACCTAGGCATGAAGTATATTGAACATTTACAACATATCAAAACCATAACATGATGGCCTTGAACTCATATATTGAAACTCATCATTTTAGTCTCTAAATAAAACATAATTTCATCATGCTGTCAAATCTAAAACATATCTCATATTTAAGGGGTCCATTCCGTGCATTATTATTGGTTTGAATTTATTACATAAGCCGAGGCTGATGACATCGGAAGTTGAGACTTGATGTCCCTCAACTCAACTGGAATTCCAAAGAAACAAAACTACTACGAAGAAAGCTGTATTGCCAGCAGATATCATGAACCATGTTCAATTTCTCAAGCTTTGTGCAAAAGGCTCAATCATTCATTGACCCAACTCAAGCTCTCAATATTTCTGCTTCTGATCGCAACCCTGCCAAATCTACCCTCTTCCGCAATCAATTTCGATTACCAGATTCCCAAACCCCTCTACAAGAAATCACCGCCGAACTTACCATAGCTCCACCGAATTCATACTCACCGAATGCTACACAAGGAGAGAAGGATAGAGATAGAGAAAGGGGTTTTCATTATGCTGGAAAGTTGCACTTAAGTGAAGCATATCTGTGCTTCTCAACCCAGCCTACAAGCTTCCTTCAGACTGCAAGTACAGGCACATCCTCCGGATTCAATGGACAAACACATGGAGCTGGACCTGGAGGAAATGGCTTTACTTTGCCCTTATGTGCTATAAGACGAGTGGAGCGACTTCATAGTCAATCTTACCAGGTATGCAGCCATTATTTTCGCACTATTTACTTGCTGACATCGACCCAAGTTTGCTTTAGCTATCACTACCTGGAATGGAATCGTAAATGCACCGGTAAAGGATGGCTCGAAACAGCCCGTATATCAACAAAAGATTACAATAAATCTAGCTGGAACGCGCCAAGCTTGTGAGAGGTTCTGCGATGGCTTGAAGAAAGGGTTAAAATCGGGAGTCGGTGAGGTCGCGAAGATGAAACGTGTTGTGGCGGAGTGTTATTCAGAATATCTACTACAAGGCGACAGCAAAACCGGGGAAATTCCAGACGCGGGGCTTGGAATGGTGTTTAGATATCCTGGTGATCTTCGGAAACTTCGAGACAAAAGCAAGATGAGACTTTGGGGGGAGTATCTTCGAGAGAATGGACGGAATGTTACCTTAATACGCCAGCCTACGTTTCATAAACTTATTCGAGTTGGTTTACCGAATCGACTGCGAGGGGAAATCTGGGAGCAAACATCTGGATCATTGTTTCTACGCTTGGAAAATCCGACACTATATACAGATACCCTAGCGAAGTTTGAAGGACGAGAATCTCTCGCGATTGATGAGATTGAAAAGGATCTCAATAGAAGTCTACCGGAATACCCTGGGTTTCAGAGTGTAGAAGGTATTGACCGATTGAGGCGAGTTCTCACGGCATATAGTTGGACAAATGAAGAAGTCGGATATTGTCAGGCTATGAATATAGTTGTCGCGGCACTTCTGATTTATATGTCTGAAGCCCAGGCTTACTTCTTATTATCTGCTCTTTGCGACAGATTACTTCCCGGATACTACTCCCAAACCATGTACGGCACTCTGCTAGACCAGCGCGTATTTGAGTCTTTAGTAGAGAAGACCATGCCAATATTGTGGGACCATTTGGTCAAGTCGGATGTTCAACTTTCTGTCGTTTCTCTCCCCTGGTTTTTATCACTGTACATTAACTCCATGCCTCTTGTGTTTGCATTCCGTGTTTTAGATGTTTTCTTTTTAGAAGGTCCAAAGGTCCTCTTTCAGGTTGGTCTCGCTATTTTACGCATAAACGGAGAAGAACTTTTAGATGCCACTGATGATGGAGCTTTCATTTCTGTTCTGAAAGGTTACTTTTCCAAACTCGATGAATCTGCACATCCAAAATCAGAGAACGCCAAATTACGAGCAGTCACAAGATTTCAGGAGTTGATGGTTGTCGCTTTTAAGGAGTTTTCGGGAATCACACAAAATACAATCTCGGAACAACGCATGAACCATAAAGATGCTGTCCTAAATAGTATTGAGAGCTTTGCAAAACGAACGTCGATAAGAAACTTAGGTCCGGAAAGTAAGAAGTTGAGTGTTGACGAATTGGGCGCTTTATATGATAGGTTTTATGGTGTGTTGTACGAAAGACAACAAAGAAGCCAAATGATACAAGAAGAAAAAGAAAGACGGGAAAAGGCCAAGAGAGCCAGCGTTATTCCCGGCTTAGGAGAGAACCAAAATATCGAGAAAGGTAGGGTGGGCCTCGGTCCAAGCCCTACTCTAATGGATTACGATTGCTTCCGAGAGTTCCTCGCTGGTATAACCAGATGGGCTGTTACAGATTCACCGTCACCGCACGAAAAGGAGCTCGAGAAGGAAAAGCATTCTTACTTTGGCAATTCTATGCGGCGCAGAGATATTTCCCTCTCTCCTTGGGGATTTGGTAATCCCGCACCGGCCGATCACGAATTTATGCAACGACTGTTCCGGAGATGGGATGTGGATATGAATTCCGCATTGACACTACAAAACGTTGTAACGGGATTGGCTCATATTAAGGGCAAGGTTGATATCATGGGAAGTATTACGTACTTCTTTGAGTTGTATGATGATGATGGAGATGGAAAGGTGGATAGGGAGGGAATCCTTCGGATATCGGAAGCTTTGCTGTTTCTTTCTCGAAGAGGTCTGGATGGATCTTTAACACCTTCCCCATCTATGGTTGGGCTGAGCGAATACGAGGCAGGTAATCCTGCACAATTCAGTAGTCCACATACAACGACGCAAGAACGATTTTTGAGTAGTGTGAGCGCTTTCATCAGACGTTGTTTCGAGTATGCTGATCCAGATCATCCACAAAATGTGGAGGACGAAGAGGAAGATGATGAACGCGTGGGGAAAACTGAAGAGAAAGCAGAAAGTGCCTCATATGATCCAAATGGTCTTGTTGATCCCAACTCATTCGCAGTTGGTGATTCAGACGATTCAGAAGAAGAGGGAGAAGATCTTTTGGATCTCGGCACCGACTCTAAGAAAACCGAAAAAGAAGAAAGTCTTTTAGATCTCGATGCCGATAAAAAAAAACCAAACAATAAAATTGGTCTTCCAATCATTCCTCCACCTTCCAATAAACCAAACAATCTCCCTACATCCTCTCGCAGTGCTTCTAAAGCACAATCGGAACGAGCGAACGCCGCTCTCGATCCTTCCAAACCCCTCCACATAACCCTCCCCACATTCAGAATGGTCGTCCTCGCCGACGAACTCCTAGAACAATTTTTTGAATCTTCATTCCCAGCTTCCTTCCGCATCTCAGATAAAATGGTCTCAAATTCAAACGGTACAAATTCCTCCTCTTCCCTCACCACCTTCACCAGTATTGGTTTTGGTAAATCGGCAGTGGCTGCAGCAGCAAATGTTGTAAGTGGTCCTAGTTCCGCTGGTGTGGTACCGCCTGGAAAGGGGCTTAGGGGTGTTTTGGATAATATTGTTACCGATGGAATGAGGGTGGCTGCTGAGGTTAGGAGGAGAATGGATGAAGCGCAGAAGGAAATGGAGAGAAATGCGGTTCATAGACCTGGTGTTCAAGATGAGGATGAAGAGGAAGAAGATGATGGATTACGAGTTTCAGGTGGTTATGGTGGAGATGCGGAGAGGAGGAGTGTGAGGAGTGAGGATAGAGATTTATTGGAGGGAGCGGATGCGGAGGCAGGTAGTATTAGGAGTGGTATTGAGAAAGTTGATGGGGTAGGGTTACCGATTAAGAATGGAGGGTTGATGCCGGGTATTTCGGGGGATGCAAAGAGAGAAAGAAGCTCTAGCTCTGCAACACAGAAAGTGTTGGAATTTGAGCGGTGAATTCCTCATAGGATGTGACGCATGGGGGTGTGGCTGTTTGTTTCTTCAATCATGATGAGCATATTTTCTTGTTTTTTTTTACATGGATCGCTACAACAGGACAGTTTGTGGAATGATGAGAAGAATCGAATTGGTAGTAGACAAGAAGAGGAATAAAATGATATGCATATTCGAGGCGAGCGAGCGAGCGAGCGAGCGATTATTTTAGCTAGCCTAGGGGAATGGAATGCTTTAGCGGATTGTGCTATATGAGTAAATCGATTGGTCGGTAGGTCGGTCGCAAGGAGTTTCTGTTCTGCTTATTGGGTTATATGCTTTGTAGTTTACTTCTTCTGGGTGATGGCGTGGTTTGATAGGTAGTGAGTGAGTCTTTGGTATTGGGCAATTATAACATTATGGTCTTAAATGATATCTTTACCGTTAGATTGTATAGTGATGATTGATAATTAGGGTTTGAAAAGTCTATACACTCTATAAGGTCCTATCGTCGTATCCCTTTTCAAGGCGACTTTTGTTTCGAATAGAGTACTTAGTATTCCGCTATTGATGTTTGAAATACTATCAATATTTGAAATGCTTTCAATGTTTGAAATGTTCTCGATGTTTGGAACATTTTCCAACATTAGTATTTAGAATTAATTATAGATCTATACTAATATAGAATTAAACAAATTGTATTAAGCCCTAACCCTTTAACAAAGGATTTTATATAGGTTTTTTTATTTAAATAATTAGCTTTTTTGTAAGTAATATATCATATCTGGTACTTCTCACAAACCCCCAAACCACTCCGGGCCGGATCGGGTCGGATCGGGATATCTTTATCCCGACTCCTTCCCTAGTTCCTTCCCCACAATCTGTTTATGGTTCATAGACTCAAACAAACCTCAACCACCATCAAAATAAAACAACAACCATCCGGCATGGTGTAATGGTTAGCATTTCCGCCTCTCATTCGGAGTTCAAATCGGGCTTCAATCAAGACGCGGGAGATCGGGGTTCAATTCCCCGTACCGGAAGACTTTTGTCCTTTTTAAAACATTTTTTTCGGCGGAAAAAAATGTTTTTTGTCACGTTTCGTCCTCAGAATTGGTGCCGACTCGTCCCGATCGGGATCGATCGGGCTCCTATCAGGCCCACTCGGATCACGTGCCGCTACTGTACATAGTCTCTCTGAGTCTTCGTACTCTTTTAACCCTCTTCATTAAGCTCTTTTGCGGCATTTGAAATTATAGGTCTTTTTTTTTTCCTATAAGGCTTTTGGGTTTTAGAGTTTAGGTTTTAGGTTTTAAAGAAAGAGATTTAAAGTAAAAAAGATTTAAAAAAAATAAAAAAATGAATTTATTAATAAAAGCTTAAAAGTTTTATTAAATAATCTATTATAATATAAATTAATTATTTCTTTTATTTCTTTTTAATTTAAATTATTAATGAATTTATAATTATAATAATATATAATATAATATATAATATAAAATTTAATAGTATATATATAAAGTTTAATTTATCTTTAATTATTTTTAATTATTTTTAATTATTTTTAATTATTTTTAATTATTTTTAATTATTTTTAATTATTTTTTTAATTATTTTAATTATTCTAATAATATAGTAATAAAAAAATTAATTTTTAAAATAACTTGCTTATAAGATTCTTTAAATCTTATATAGAACAACAATTTTATAATTAATTATTTTTAGAAACGATTATTAAATTAAATTTTTATAATATTATAAAAAAAATTGAATTATTATATTTTAATTATTATATACTTCAAGTATATAACTTTTCAATATTATTATAAAAAAAAATTATAATATTATAAACTTGCTGTTCTTATAAAGTTGTTGTTCTATATAAGATTTGAAGAATCTTATAGGCTACTTAAAAATTTATTTTTCATTGCTGTATTGTTAATCATTCTAATACAATTAATTATAAAAGTGATAAAAGCAATAAAAACGAATTTGATTTTATTCAACTATAATTGATCGTATCAATCACTCGTTACTTCCACCTCCACTCCATCACATCCTTACTCTCATCGTCCACAAATCACAAACCACAACTACAAACAACAATCACAAACCACAAGTTCCAAAATCATTAAACATTTTCTATACAAACTACTATACTATACTATACTATACTATACTGAGTTGCCCTCACAACCCCCCTTTTACCAAAAACCCAACCCTTCTTTACCAATTATCAACAACCATCCCATTAACCTCTCAGCTCCTCCTCCCAACACCTCCTCCCAACACCTCCTCCCAACACCTCCTCCCAACACCTCCTCCCAACTGCTCAACTCCTCAACACAATTTCCCTACCCAACCCATACAACCCATACAATCACAATAACTTAAAGCCTTCCCTGATTTCCCTTCCTTCCCCTCCCCTCGTCTCCCCTCCCCTCCCCTCCCTAATCCCACCCAACGCTTTCGTAAATTCTTCATTCCCCAACTCATGTATACCATACCGTACCGTACCATTCCATCCAGCTCATACCAGCTCATACCATTCCATACCATGCACCTCATACCATTCCATCCATGCACCTCATACCAGCCATGAATATGAAT
>NGKJ01000007.1:164302-180342 GCA_002162495.1 Myriosclerotinia curreyana
CCACGAAGCCCTGGCCCGTCTCCCCTCCCCCCGCAAACATTACAAATGGTACTATTCGCACGCCTCCGCCGCCCGCGAGATGGACCACCCGAAATCAGATCTCGCTCGCTTCCTGCGCGGGTATTTTTATCTCAAGTCGGCGGATTGGCATGGGAATGTTCCGCATCCTTTGGTTTCGTGGTGTGCGTCGGAATTGCAAAAATTGCCACACTACTACGTCATGCCGCTCCAATCCTCCATGCGTGACGTGGTACAGCAAGGTATGCAAAATGAGGATACATTGAAAGTTCACGAGCGCATGGCGAGATGGATGAGTGATGAGGACTTGGCGGTCTATGTTGAGGAATTTGGAAGGACGGGGTTTCAAGGCATGTTGAATTGGTATCGAGTGAATACCGATGCGCAGTGGATGAAAGATGTTGAAGTATTCGCGGGGAGAAAGATAGAAGTTCCTTTGTTGTTTATTGGGGGGAAGCAAGATTGGGGTACGTATCAGGAACCGGGGGTGCTTGAGAAGATGAGGGATGAGTGCACGAGGTTTAGGGGCGTGGAGTTGGTGGATGGAGCTGGTCATTGGGTTCAGCAGGAACAACCGGAGAAAGTGGTGGAACTTGTTGCGAAGTTCTTGAGGGATGTTAAGAGGGAAAATATGTCCTATTGATGTAGTGCGGGACGATAGTACCTAGTATGTTTCATCTGCCTCTAACTTGTCAGACATTAGGTATAATATCAAATTCATCCTTGCACTCTGTTATATCCATCCAGTTTTGTTACAAATGACTGCACTAATGCAATCAATAGGGTTTGCAGAAGTCCCTATGAAATTTGAAATTTGAGACTTAGGATTGGTTATGGCTATGGTTATAGGTCGATTTTGATCGAATAGATGCAAATACACTTATTAGTCATCACAAAATTTGAAGCTATTCGGAATTCTACAGCACATCACAGTGTACCACCTATCACATCCTTGTGTAACCATCGTTGACGCCAGTGCGCCACCATCCCAAGTAGAGGTTTGATAACTACCTAATTAATTACTACCTAGCTAGTGGCTGTGGTACCCAAGTGGCTTTGAAGCTGTACAGTTGTTGCGAATAAGCGCCATTAGCTTGGCACAATTTTTATGTTTTGCTTCACGAACATTGCGCGGAAATTGGGATTTGAAGCAGATGATGGATAATATTAGGAGGATGCAAGGATCATCATTACGAGGTAGGTACACCGTACACCAGATTCTGAAATCTTCTCAAACCCCCGTTTTTGAGTGCTTGTAAGTTGTATGACATTCGCTAAGCACAAAGAAAAATACACCTGTCGTAATCATGGCGTTCGCCAAACCCCTTCTCAACAACCCAAGAAGCCCACTTGCAGATTGTGCCTGCAGCCTGCAGCTGCAGCCTGATGAACAGCTCAGGGTACGCATATGCATGTCCCCGCCTCTCCACAACTCAAAAATCTCAAAGGGCACACCCCACGTAAGAAGCAATGAAAAAAAAAAATGGCAGCGCCGACCTTTGCCTGCCAGGTCGCAACATATCGCCGAGGAAAATGATTGTATGGAAAGCAAATGCCAGGGTGTTGTTCCATTTCTAATTTTCCCCAAAACTTTCCAGCGCATTCGCAAAATCTATAGTATATTCCACCCAACCGAAAATCTGATTGATCCAGTCGAGAAGATCTTGATTCCCAACCAGCTTTCCGTTCAAACGAGGAAGACACGGGAAGAAGCAGTTCGCTTGGGAGCGGTACCATAACAAGTGCCAGTTTTCAATAAACTGAAGATTTTGCGCTTTGGAATGATTTGTCTGCATTTGCCAATTACGAGAAATGATTTGGCGTTCCATTAATCTCTGGAGTGAGCTTTCATAAGTGTGCTGCTGCTCTATTCGGATTTCCCTCTCCTAATCATATATTTGGTAATTTTCTACTTGTGAACTCATTACATTCAAAAGCCAAGTTTTAGATCTTGGTATGAATGTATCTTTTGCTGCAATTTCCCGTGAAACTTTATTGAGGTTGTCTCTTTGAATTCGTATTTGGTGTTCTAGTTGGAGTTTGATTTGGAGTTTGATTTGGAAAGCTATAAAGCTTTCTGCAAAGTTCATGTATGAGTGGAGAAAGGCTATTGGCATGCTAGTGATTGTGCTCATTATAGTCGCTATCAGCATTCCAGTCATTTTGTTTATCAAGCACGCCATCAAGCTTATGATTTGGATACATAGAATCATAGAGCAACAAATAGATTTCCCTAGTCACATCGAGTGTTGGAGGGTTGATTGATAATGTATAAACAAAATTCAAAAGACTTAGAGCATTCTAACGTTGATCCCACACATTTTTAAACCCTTTTTCCATTGTACCATTGTGAGTAAAGGATATGTGATTGACAAATTACGACATCTAATGGTACTTTCTATCAACTATGCCACTTTGCACCTTGGACACAGTACTTGGGAGAACTGAGTCTCCACCAACAAGACGTCAGATAGAACAGGCTTGGTTCTGACATACAGAAATCTGAACCATAATCCTATTTTGGACCCTCAGGTATTGGGTCATTGTTCTATTATTGAAGAGGTAGCTCAGCTACCGTAACTGAGATATCGGTGTGGATGACTGGTACCGAAAGTAGGCCTTTATTTCAACTAGCTATGTATTCCCATAGGTCACGCCAAAACCCCTCAAGTTTATCATTACATACATTGTCTTTCAAGTTCCCATTTATCCAGAAAATTTGTGTGAAAGTTAGCGTACAGTACAAGCCTACAAGTTCCAAACAACTCCAGCTGAAATGAAAGTGTGTCCACGGCCCACGATTAATCTTAATACAAAAGGACTTTGCAGTTTCATATTGTCTTGGTATGGGCTTCCAGCTAAGAATTCTGATACTACGATACGCAATGTTCCTGAGCACTACTCTCAGGTTTCATTATTATCTGTTAATATATCAAAGGAAATAAAAGCCAAATGTTTTACACAATTGATTACACTAAAACAAATTAAGTCTAGAATGAGAATATGGATCTTGGAATTTGTTATATATATCCAAACTTTTCACTGCCATTTTCTATATTTACTAACCGCTCTCTATTTCTCTACATTCTCCTCAAGTTTTTTGAGCCTTGTGTCCCTAGCACTCAGCGTTCTCACCACCATCTCCACACACAGAAATCAATTACTCCCATCCGATAACGAACAGAATAATTGTTACGCATCATAATGGAGTTATCGAAATTTCTTCTACTCTTTTCTATATGGATATGGGGCTCAACATCTCTGCTTATGTATTTGAATGGCGCAAACTCGAAGTCATGGTTATTTATGGAGGTGGCAATTTTAATTTCATTTTACATACATCCGAGGTCACCAAGAGTCGCTGCCATAATATTTGCGGCATTTTTGTTCATGACCGATATGTCACTTGAATATATGCCGTCGAAACTTTCTGCCGCCAATACACGTTAATAGACTAATAACCAAGTCTACAATCAGTATGTTCTTGCCTTTGGTACTTTTTGTGACTTTGTCAACCTAAAAACCTGACCTTTTCAAGCAATTTGAGGCTAATAGCAACAAGGAGAAGTTTGATATTTGCCCTGGTACTGGAATCAGTAATAAAAACCTAGCTACTACCTCAAGCTTATGGTTTCAGCAATTCTGGAGATGGGTGGACCACTTTGTGCTTTTGAAAGGATATTTTTTTGGGTTAGATTTGGAGATGTGGTTCGGGAGATGTGTGGCTTGGGAGATGTGGTTTGGGAGATGTAGTTTGGGAGATGTGTGGTTTGGGAGATGTCAAGAATTCCAGTTGCCTCGTAGATACAGCTCTGTTGAGAGTATATATTGTCGTTTTTGGTTCCCTGGAAGCTGTGATTGGCAGAATGGGTACGAAGATTTGGATGTGGGTATGTCATGTAGTTATTTTTAAAGATCTGTGGGATGGTGGTAGTCGCCGTTTTTCATTCTCGGAAACTGTGATTGGGGAACGGTTACGAAGTTAGAAAGAAGTACAAACATAACAGCAGTTGATTCCAACACAACAGTTGTTTCCAGTTGTGGAGTAGTCGTGGTTTTTCGTTTTTTGGAGACTACTATTGGCTGAATGATTACATCCCTCATCAAGATATAGGGCTTAGCGAGAGAACCCTTGTTTATATTGGATAAGATAAGCTTAGTCTAGCGGCGCATGGGTCTCTAATTAGGAATTCCTCCCAAAAGTGGGTGTCTCCTAGAGAGGCCTTCTAAGCACTATCAGAAAAGCACTCAAATGGAATCAATCGACTGACCAAATCTGTAAATAGAGCTTAGATCCATGGACAAAGGAATCGAATGCGGATGGCTGCATGAAGAAAAGGGACTAATGATGATAACAAGTTCGACCATTCTCCTTCCACAAGATATAAACTTTATTCGGAATCTGGGTTGAGTTTTCTGGAAAAAGTCGAACTTATTACATTCTTGAAATTTGGAAAAGATTCATTGAAAGTTGGGTTAATTATCACCTTTGGAAGTTGGATAGCATTCCATGAGTTTGGTTCGTATACCCACTTAGACTTCTGTGTGATATTTCAAATATATCTGCAGCAAAGCCTTACACCAGAATAATTATGGGTTGCAACATAAATAGTAGTGCGAAAAATGCCTTGCGTGGTATCTAGATGACAAATTGAAAGGTTGACCTAGAGTTTAAGTATCAAATACAGACCGTAATGATAAGCGATGCTTACTAAGAACTTCTACTTAAGGATTAGGGCTTTACACAAAGTAGAGCTAGATGATACTAAAGTGAATTCTAGTAAACCTTTAACATTGTCGGTTTAATTTCTGTATTATATTTTTGAATTAATTAATATAATATATCATTTCTTAAATTATTTAAATATTTACTTTGATATAAATCTCTTTTTCTAATATTGTTTTTCAATAATAATAATAATAATTTCGTTAAAAAAACTAATATAGTTTTTTTAATTAATTAATAAAATAAGTTTAACCCCTTTAAAGCAATCTTATCAGAAAAGGGTTCCCGAAAGAACCATTTATAGGCCCTACAGTACCAACATAACAGGAAAATCCTGCTTTCCCCACCCTGTACCAATAACAGGAATAATCTGTTCCTAGAGCAGGAATTTCGATATTTTTCGATCATACGTTAAAGAACGAAATGGAATATATAACAAGAATGTAACAAATTGTACTAAAATAAAGTTTAAATCTAATAACTAAACCAAAATGCTTTTCGAAATACTTTTTGTTTTATACGTTTTTTAGCTTTATTTTAAACTTTTCTAAGCTTTCCAATCTCGGAAAATCTACATATCACTTATATCACTCACTCATATCACTTATATCATTTATATCACTTATATCACTCATATCACTATCACCAAAATTAAAGATATACTATTATAAGATTAAGAAAAAATTGAAATAAAGAGATAAGCGAATAAAAAAAAGCAAAGAAACTTGAAAGGATTTACTTTGAAAGGACTTACTTTAAAAGGATTTATATTATAAAGAATTAAAAAGAAATTAAAAAATAAAAAAGAAGTTGAAAAATAAAAAAGGAATTAAAGAATTAAAAAGAAAAATCAAAAAAAAACTAATTATTAAGGTTTTTAGTATATTTTATTTTTTAATAAGATCAATAATCTTTTAAACTTTAATCTCGTTACTTATTATAATGTTTCGTTACACATTATAGTATATTTTAGCTTCTAAAGCAGGATAATCCTGTTATTCTGGTACCGTAGGGAGGGGAAGGGCCCCTAATTAAAAAATGGTACCGTCGAATACCTAGATTGCCTTTAAAGACTATTTCAAAAACGGCTATATACTCACAGGAGCTAGATTTTTATAATTATCTAATTACGACCCTAGATGCAAGCTCCTTATGCAGCAGGGTACAAAGTACAGTAGTTGAATACTATATAGTACCGGGGCGATCCGCTTAAGTGGTTAGTTACATTGAGTTATTACTTTCTTTTTCGTAGTATCCTGCTTAAAGATATGAATGACGATATCAGTATGTTATTAAAATTGAAAACATTTACTCTTTAGACAATATTTAATATCTGATCACTCGATTAAATCCTTAAAATGGGTACATAAGAAAGATAAGGCGAACATCTCCGTGAATAGATATTCCGCGGATGTAAATCTACCTGGTTGACTTTGCTGCAAGGCTGATCGTAAAAAACACTAGAATTCCTCACTTGAAGTTCGCATCCCCTTTCATTGATTTATGCATCGAGGTTTGCATCCAGCGATGTCTGACCCGCCTTGAAGTTATAGAAAACATCTACAGGGCTTTGGAGCTAGAATTCGAACCCTACACTCCGTCAGACGTAAGATTTTGGGGAAGCAGTCGGCCTTCTTAAAGCCGACTATTACAAATATCTGGCTTTGAAATAAGGCATTGAAGAATGCGGTGCGGATGGCGTTCAAGGATTGAATGTATCCATATTACGTTCCTGTCATACCCGTCTTATATCGTTTATCCCACCTTTCTCGACCTGTGATTTAGCCGGCGTGTAGGAATATGGCTATAGATGGCCTCAGTGGCGTAGGATCATCGGTACCAAGCGATCGGGACCTTCTTTCTTCAGAAAGCCTATGAGCATACCTTTTTCTCCGCGGGAGCTGCGCTTTATCGAGTCTTATAGCAGATGTTGCGCTATACATGATTTCAAATCTTTCAGATCAATATATCATTTCATCTCCAAATTAGCATTACGTACACAGAATACAATATATCTTTTACAGCCGGCCATCAAAACAAGATGCGGCAGACGTTATTATAACGTTGACGGTTTCTGCTTTTGCGGGGCATTCATGAACCTGCCTGGATGAGATCTTGACGAGAACGCCAACCACATCCTTTCTTTCGCTTACATGAGCGCTTGGAGCGAGTGAGAAAATCTCCACATATCATCTCCGCAATCTTAGGAATCTATTTTGAAGGAACCATGGGGCTCAACTAGACACTCCAACCGTTGCCCTAGAGGTGAAATCTTCAACCGAAGTTATGACGCCGGCCAAGTGGGTGAGCACCAACTGCCACGAGCTTTGCTGTGCCATATGATTGGGGTATGTATGTAGCAAGGAAACCCAGGTCGAGCTGGATTCTGAAGCACTCAGCAAGCCTTTTTGCCCAAACTGAATTCGTCTATGCCTGCATTCCTCGCCATTCTTTGGCTGATATTCTCAAATTACAAGCACTAATCTAAAACATTCTTTTCCTTTCAACCATGGAACGCACCCCCGAGAATAAGGTTGTCAAGAACTCTGGCTCTCGATCGCGAACCGGCTGCATAACTTGCAAGTAAGTTTCATTCTCAGATGGACATACCTATCGTCCACGCTCGTCCCCGCCAGCCCTATTACATCTCACATCCCATGATTACATATGGCTTGGTGACTAAACCGCAAGGTCAATTGAGATGTGTGAAGCACGTTTTGAATTCTTGAAATCCTATAGAGGCTAATTTATCTCACACATAGGGTCCGAAGGGTGAAATGTGACGAAGGAAAACCTGGCTGTCAACGATGCAAAAAATTTGGCCGCCTTTGTGATGGATATGAACGCAAAAGCGGTAGCCCTCAACCGCTAGCGAGACTAAAGAAAGCTCCTCGTCGAATGGAGAACAATCATCCATCAGGAAAGATACTGGCCCCCAGGCCCTCGCCATTTTCATTTCCGCTTGCATTCCATGATGAGCAGGAAATAGCATATTTCCAGATCTTCCAATATGAAATCATCAATAATCTTGCTGATGGCTGCGAATCACCACTTTGGCATGGCATAGTGAGGCAAGCTTGTCTCGAAGAATCATCTATCTTTCATTGTGCTATTGCAATTACTGCTCTCGACAGAGCTTGCAAATCAAGAGCATCAAATTCAGCATCACACTTTGAGTTTCATCATCATCATGCACTTCGACAATACGGCATGTCTCTCAAAGAACTGCAGAAAGTAATCGCTCACGGCGATTCTTGCATTCGCACCACCCTTATTGCTTCTCTTCTTATATTTTGTTTCCAGAACTTTCATGGCGATATGCGTCTTGCATTGAATAACGCCAGGACCACGATAGATCTTTTGTATAATTGGATATCTAACCAGGCAAATGCTTCTACACATATTGGACAGAGCCCAGCACCTCGTATTGTAGAGAACGAACTGATTGAGGCATTCACTCGCCTCGACTGGCATCTCGTAACTGTAAGTACTACATGTTTAGTTGAGTTTGCCCTTCACCCCCGTACTAATCAGGTAAGACCGATCAGGACTAATTTGCTTGTTACTAGTGGATGGGTATTTCAGGATCTTCATGCGAATTCATCTCCTTGGCATCCTCGGACTCTTTAAACGCTCTACCAATCCCAAGTATCTTCACATCACTCAAGGAAGCAAGACTTACTTTGGACAACCTTAAATCAAAGATTTTCTTCGACAAGGTTTCCAGCATACGGCCGGGTACAAGATGCCCTGTTTCGGAAAATCCTTCATTGAACGAGCCTCTCTTGTCAAAAGACTTCAGATCCTGGACTTCTGCATTCCAGCCTATCTTTGATCTCTCGAGATGTCGATTAGATAGAGATCCAAAAGACGACAGCGAGTTTATCCCAGCTGGTATATTGCGGATCAACTCTTTAACTCTAAGAATCGAGTCCTGGTCCTCTTATTACGCCCAAAAGAACTTCAGTATGGTTAATCCAAACTATTCTTATCCATCTCCAACCTCTCTCCCATCTTCTCCTACATTCTTCGAAAATAATTCCGAGAAACGAATCCACAACTTGCTTCTACCCGAATACTGTGAGATCGTTACCATTTGTCGCGCCATCGTTAATCATCCTGCTTTTATCAAATCGTTCACTTTTAGAGACGGGATTATACCATCACTTTTTCTAGTGGTTTGTAAATGTCCAGATCTGATATTACGACGTGAAACAATACAGATATTAAAAGATGCGGCAGGGAGAAGAGAAGGGGTTTGGGATGCCAAGACCGTAGCACGTATTGGGGAAGAGATTTTGAGGTGTGAAGCTCTGGATGATCATGTTAGGAATCATCAAGAGTGTGATCGGGACAGTCTATCGAACGGAGATTTCAAACCCGTGATTAGAGACAATAGTATCTTGAACGGCGTACAGGCTTGTGAGTGCGGTTGTCAAAATGGACGAGATGAAGATGAGCTGCATAGATCCATAGATTGGGTGGATATTCAACTAACGGGCACTGGAATGAAGGTGAAGTTACCGATGACGAGACAAAAGAAAGCCAGGAGGTATGATGATAGAGAAGGAAATGCTGAGAGCATTAATGGAGATAGCGTTGAGAAAATGCATTTGTTGGATTGGGTGGAACAGTTTCTTCATCCGCGTGGAGGTTGATGAGGTTTGGTGACTCTCTGAAAATGAGAGGCTTGATATTCTAATCGGTGGGAATATACCAGTTATGCTATGTTCAAATACCCGATGGGCTTGGGATTCTTATCTCTATCTGTGTTGATTAGATGTATAGTATAAGGCGTAATATTAAAATTGGGTAATAAAATAAAGAAATGTATACAATACCTAAAGGGCTATGATTTTAATTCTCCAGTGAATAACGATGTAACACATTTTGAACAGTTATATCATCTGATATTAGGTAGGCGAGGCGGTCACTTGGCCTAGAACTAGCACATCTACGTCAACACCTGATCTTTACTTTCCATCCATCTAATTCATCTCCGAGAGGATTCCAGCTCTACCCTGCATCATAGCCAGTTCACCAGAATACATGAGATGATATCACGAAGATGTCTGGATCGGATATATCCAATGAGAGTTCTTCTCATACCACATGTTTTGTAAGATGGTGATCATACTAACCTAATGTTTCAGTATAAGGTTTAAGAGGTCATAAACTAGGTTGTATCTATTTGTATATGTCAAGGCAAAACCTATAAAATGATATAAATATATATATATATATCAACCACGGGAAGGAAGTATTAATACCTAGGTACTTGTGACGATATACCTACAGTACTTAGGTACTTATACTTAACTACAGTTAAGCGATCTCGAATGCCAAGCATTTTCTTAGATAGGGTATCGCGCTAAACTTTAGGCTTCACGCTAAGCAAAAGCCACTAGAATGATCACTTACGACATCATCCCGAATGACAACAACATTGAATGAACTTCAACTTCTTCTTCTACCATCATAATAATCATAACATAATTCAATTACTTACAATCCTCAATCACGACTCAAAATCGAATAAATACTATATTTCTACATACAAAAAAAGAGACTGCTACAACCACCATTATAAAAAGGATTCCTTGAATTGAGGAATATATCTCTTTCACTTAAGTCGTACCATCGAAACCCCACCATGTCCACCACAACAAGAACCCCCTCATTCCTGAACCTCCCTTCCGAGCTCCGCCTTAAAATATGGTCCAATCTACTTCCTGGACCTCGTACACTTCCTATCCGCTACTCCCGAACAAATAAATCCTATTTTACACCGGTTCCCCCTTCAGTCCTTCTATCCATCTCATCCGAAACCCGCACTCTTTTCCTCGAACACTACGTCCTCCTACATCTCAATCCCTCCTATAAATCCACAATATACATAAATTTTGCCCTCGACACGCTCTGTTTCGACCATGAAGATTGTTCGCCATCGGGAGATCTAGCTACGGATTTTAAGAGCTGTGCGCAGAAAGAATTGATTCAAAGGGTTGATATCGATGCACATTTGTGGGAAATCCTACGATTATTTCGATTCGATGCACTTTCGGAGATACAATATTTACCAGGTTTACGAAATTTAACATTGTTTTTGAAGAGATCTGAAGAGGAGCAGCAGGGTTATGGGGAGGGATGTGAAAGAAGTAGGTTGGTAAGGGGGAGGGAATTGCTGGGTGGGAGGATGCTGTTTGAGGGGCAGACTACGGACAGGGAGATTTCGCAGTGTCAGTGGTATGTGCAGACAGTGAAGTGGGAGCTGGAACACGGGCATGAGGAGTGGATTGAGGGGAAACCGAGTGTGCAGATGTGGATAATATGAGTGGTGGGTTTGATATAACGAATAATGAGAAAGGGGAATTGATCCAAAGGAGCTTTCGCACTATCGAGACTCTTATCTGAGTCTACGAGAGGTGGCAGAATCCGCCAAGGA
The DNA here is from genome assembly GCA_002162495.1 of Myriosclerotinia curreyana. Classification (NCBI taxonomy): domain Eukaryota; kingdom Fungi; phylum Ascomycota; class Leotiomycetes; order Helotiales; family Sclerotiniaceae; genus Myriosclerotinia; species Myriosclerotinia curreyana. The sequence continues at coordinate 175,492 of NGKJ01000007.1, forward strand.
CTTCACGAATTCCCTTCATGACTACGACATCTACGGATTACGATCTATATTGGGGCACTTAAAATACCCAGTCAAAAGAAATATATCAGTTTCGGCAGAAGTCTTGTCCATTAAAACCACAGAACTCGAAGACGTGATATCTTCAGTATATAATGGCATCCACACATGATACGATGTACGAAATGAACTTGATCATTGGAGTTTCTGCTAAACTCACAAGCATCCAGACCTCATGATACGTTGTATTGGATTTTCCATCGCGTACTACAGCGTTCTAATACCTGCTTCTGATGCCTTTTTCGTTGGATAGATGTCTAAATGCTGAAATGAATCCCCACAAGAAACTATATTGGGGCATATATCACGCTCACCAAGAATTGGAGGCTGAATTCGGCCAATGGAGGGCAGATTGATTTAAGCAGAGAGAAATGGATGCGAATCTTTGTTAGGCACTAAATCGGTCGAAACTCGAAAACCTATAGATATAATTTGTTAAATACTTGACGAAGGCTTTAATCCGCAGATAGCAGTTGTTGTTTTCACATTGACCCGATGGACCTCTAAAAATTGTCGGCTTCCGATTACCTTACTCCCAATCAACTACTACTGAGTTTCGTCTTTGTCAGTTTGACTTGTAGCTTTTTTTGCATATTCATCTCTGCAAGTGCTGCAAAATCGCGGAATACGACCGCCAGTGCAATCCCATTGAGGCTAGAAGGCGAAGCGGATATCTGATGGAGAGATTGATATACAGATGAGACTGCCTAGGCAACGAGGAGGACGACGAAAAAACGATCATGATGTGCAATTGATGCAGCAAGTGCCAGATCAAAGGGAAGAAGGTTTGATAGGGACAAAGGGAGCTTTAAAAGTTGATGTAGATGAGGAGGAGATAGATATTGAGATTAAATAGTTGCATATTTGATCTAAGGTATTTTATATATCACTACATAAGTGTTTATCTACTTTGTGATATAGGAGTAAATCTTTGTATGAAAACAATGGAATTCTTCTTTTGCTCTAGCCTCGTGCGATATTAACTAAGACGTGATTTGGTTGAAAGTTCAACGTTTCTTATAATGATTGTTCTTCAATTAGCTTCTGGTCTTAAAATGTACCTAGTGTGCTAGTTATTCTGTTGAGGGAACGGGCTATTTATTCTTCGCCCCTTTTTACTGGAGCTTTGCTCGCATAGCGGAGGGGGCTAAATATATTGCTAAGTGATAAACCATCCGATATAGAGGGAAGACGGGTGGGTTGATCAAGTGATAGCTTCCAAGTAAAGCATTCCCGGCGATTGGGTACTAACCTCCGGAGAGGGCCCTGTACGGGACGTGTATGATCAAGTTTGCAGCTTCAAGATTAAGCGGGCCCCTTATTTAACGATCACAGAAGTAGAAGTAGAAACGGAAAGGATGTAAATTCATCGATAGAGCGTAGACTGATTCAGTGTAGAATGTCATACAGATAAATCAGGCATAACGACCATGCGACTTGTATAATTACTGTCCTCAAATACGGGTAGTGGTTCGAATACATGAGCATGAAACGCTGACCCATAAGTTCCGCTAGCTCTTTCATTTTTCTAGCACAGTTTAACTCACCTAAACGCAGAGAAGATGCCTTTGAGTGGTAGGAACTGTTCTTTGGTAGTTTGGTGTCGCCGAAGACAACAACTAGTTGTCTTGTCACACAACAATTGAGAGTCAAAACATGACGGTCACCTATGCAGATATGTAAATTTCAATTTGAACTAAACGAGTGTAGTTGCTTGCAAAGCATAGAAAGACGCCCCACCATTCTCCTCTTTACCATATTTACCCTACAATTTGCGTATACAAAGTAGGCAGCGACAGACATGACAAACTGGACCCTCCCCCCCCTATCTCCCCAAAAAAAACAGCAAAACCAACAAAGATACAAAACCAGTCAACTTCTCGCGTTCACACATGCCACAAGAGCCCATCAAGGAATACGTGAAAGTACTAGCGTACCCTAAAGCTGTTTGTTTCAAGTGCACCGGGAGCAAGCTATTTCATTCTCGCCAGATCCGTGGCACCTATGACAAGGGGTGCTCCTGGTTTTTCCACGACCGTTGCAATGTTGACAGACAACGTGGCCGCTACGACGGTCACCCTCGCCCGTTCCGTTGCAACTAAGGCATGTAGCCTTAAGCCAGCCATGGCCTTCGCAAGGACGGCAGGCCACGGTGACTCTTCTAGTGTCCTAGCATCGGCGGCAGTGTACCATTTTGATCTTAACCTCCTAGAAAGAGTCAATTTGTCTGCTGAACAGCTTCAGAGAAACATTTTGAAACATACTTTGAAATGCGGTACAGTAAAATTTGTTTGAATAAAGGGTTAAAAGTTGATATGGCTCGTGTTCTATATAAATTCCGAACTAAAAGCCCATCAGTATGGTATCAGAACACTGAGAGATATACTGACAATTCTCAATGACAGTAATTGGTCGTACAAGACTCGCTAAAGACAAGGGATAATGGATCGTGAAATGGAGTCAGGACTGTTGATCTGAGTGTGAAATATAAATATGATTCGGCGATTGACAGGCTGGAAAAGATGATATGAGATGATCTGGTGGTAAAAACGTGTTTTCCAGTAGTCTTTATATTCACAGATTGTTATCACCTTGAGGACAGGATTCAGTGGCCCAAACAGCAGCGATTCGAATATCCCATCCTGTCCTCATCGCTCGGACAAGAAGGATGGTTTTCTTTTGAAGGATAGACAAGCTAGGGCGTGGCTATTCTTGATCAGGACATGTTAGGATGTTGAAGATGTAGAATAGGATGGGAGAGGATGCGAGAGGATGCGAGATTCGAAACGCTTGCAAACAGAGCTCATGGCTGTTACTTTTTGGTCGGCTATCCGTAATTAATAATGCAATGGTAGTAAGATATCAAAATGGCACCTAGATTCATTCATCTTTCTCTATTCAGAGTAAGTACCAGGATGTTCAGGGCAGTACTCCAAGAATAATTGAGCTCGTCAGGAGAAGGCAACTATTCATTAAACCATCGAAGGCCGTGAAAAGGCATATCGCTGTCTTACAGACAGTGTGGAGATATAAATTCTCAAAAATCACAAGGTATCTGCGATACATGCGGCTACACTCCGCAAGACGCATGCACATAATCACATAGGACTAGTTAGACTAAATGTTGCAAAAAATCTCAAGCTGTTCAAAATGGACTTTTATGTAGAAACTTAAATGGCCCCATTATCTCTCGAGTTGTTTCTGGAAGGAACGTGAAGGGGAGGACGCGTGGGGCTACGGATTTCTACCGTCTACAGCCACCAACCAGTCACTTTCTTCTTTTCTAACTACTCTTCATTTGGCGATGCAGCTTCACTTTATATTTGAAGCATCGCAGCTTCGACCTCAGACAGTACAATGCTAGCCCTGCAAGCTAGCATTCATAGAGGTCTTGGCTCTGTTAAACAGTATTGCCAAATTAAGACTAGTTAGGAATCAAAAGGCCTGCGTTGAAGTGATAATGATAGAAACTACCTGCTGGAAATATCCTTAGGAATCTCGTATCGATGATTTAATCCTTGGTACTATCTTGTTGGTTATTACATCAGTAACCCTACTGTTTAAACTATGGCAGCGCATGCGGATCGGTTTGGTCATAACTACTTTTTTACTTTTTTAATTATTTTTTAATAGTAATATTATATAAAATAAAAGTTTTTAATAAATAAATAATTAAAATATGCTTTTTTATTATATTAAATAAAAATCGTAAATTCTGAAATATAAAATAAATAATGTTTTTAAATAAGGAAAAAGATAATAAAGCATTTGAATATAGGTGAATAAAATTATTAATATTATTGTATATAATTTATAATATTTTATTTTAATAATATTTAAAATAAAATATTATATAGTAGTATAATATATAAAAATTGAATATATTTTATATTTTAATTAAAGTTTAGATTATTATTAACAATAAATAAATAAAATAAAATAAATATTACTATTTTCAAAAATTTTAAAAGACAAGATAGCATTTAAGCTCACTATTTTATTATTTATAACAATTTATATAAAGTTTTTTATTTAATATAATTTCAAAGAATATTTTATTAAAAAATAAGTTAATTTTATATTATTTAATAATAAATTTTGTTTAAAAAAATATTAATATTGTTTAATGTTTTATTAATAATATTTATATATTATAATTATAATTATTAATAATAGTTATAATAATTATTAAAAGTATATAATATAATAGTATATAATATAAAAGTTGTTCTTTCTTATATTTAAGTTTGTTTTTTTATAATTTATAATTTTAATAATATTATTATTTGATTTTTAAATTTAAAATTTTAAACTTTTTAATAATATTTATATTAAAAATATTAAGATTTATAATTAAAATCGTTTAAATTAATTAAAAATATTTAAAATAATTAAAACAATTTGAATTATTAATTAATAAAATAAATAACTTTTTATTTTAAAGAATATAATAAAATAATACAAATAATATTAACATAAAAAGTTGAAAAGGGTTTTAAATTTTATAAATTTAATAATTAAAGCTTCAAAATATTTAATATTTATATATAATAAATATATTATTATATTGATATACTATTATACTATTATACTATTATATTATTATACTTTTATATTATATAATATTAATTATTTTTTTAATTTTAAATTTTATTTAATTTAAAATATATAATCTTTAAATTAAAAAACAAGTTAATTTAACATTTATAAGTTAATATAAAATAATATAAAATAATTAAAATAATTAAAATAATTAAAATAATTAAAATAATTAAAATAATTAAAATAATTAAA